>PISX010017010.1:0-44588 GCA_004024625.1 Mellivora capensis
CACAGAATGGCTTCTAATCTTCTCTTAGATCCTATTTTATTCAGATCAAGTAGATAAAGCAATTGACTGATTCACTGTCTTCAAGTGGAGCTGTGCCTTGGCATTTACACCAAAAAACGTTGTTTATTGTAACTTACTTCCCTTTTCTTTTTCCTTTATATTATTAGTTAAACTACTATATCAATTTTTAGAAGTATGTGGGGGGTAGGTAATATTATCAATGTATTTCATTTTATGATGTAAGAGAACATAAAATTCGTTTTATAAAAAGAAGGTACTCTATCTGATGAGATTAAAACAGTTGAGTCCCATAGAATTTGGAGTGGTGGTTGTGTCAGCTAAAACTCAGAGGATAGGGAAGAGTTAGCTAAGTAAAGAAGGGATCGGGGAGATAGGAAGAAAGGCCAAACCTTCAAAACCAGAATCCTCCTCTTATAAAAAAAAAAAAAAAAATCAAAAGAACAGATAGCAGATTACTTGAGCTGGAGAAATCGCTGCTAAAAGGTGGTGGATGAACCAATTAGGGCATGTTTTGTTGATAAAAAGGCTAACTTTTCCACTTTAATAAGTTCAAGTGCTTTAAGATGTATATTAGAAGAATACTAGTTTGCACATAGAGTCATGAAACAAAGTTTCCTTTTAAAATAAATTTAAACTTAAGAAAAAATAAGCAAAATTTTCTCTTTTAGTAAATATTAGTATAGGTAGGGGTGCCTGATTAAGGGTCTGACTCTTGATTTCAGCTCAGGTCATGATCCCCAGATTGTGGGATAGAGCCCTGCATGAGGCTCCTCACTCAGCAGAAAGTTTGCTGGAGATTCTCTCTCTCTCTCTCTCTCTCCTCCCCTCTGCTCCTCCCCCGGCCCACATAAATAAATAAATAAATAAATAAACAAACAAGCAAGCTTTAAAAAAAAAAAAAAAGGATGATTTTCACCTAAGTTTCAAAAAAAAAAAAAATTAGTACAGGTAGAGCAAGAATATGTAAAGATATGGCTCCTGAATTACTGAATTTGGGGATGCTCTAAACTATAACATGGAAGCAGGGGGGAGCGGAGAGGCTTTGAGATGAAATGGATGAAGGAAGCAAAGGCCAGGTCATGCAAAGTCCCGTAAGCCACTGTAATGTTTTAGGTCTCCATCTTAGAAGCAATGGAAGGCCATCAAAGGATTTTTTTTTTAAAGATTTATTTACCTATTTGACAGACAGAGATCACTAGTAGGCAGAAAGGCAGGCAGAGAGAGAGGGGGAAGCAGGCTCCCGGCTGAGCTGAGAGCCCGATGCGGAACTCCATCCCAGGACCCTGGTATCATGACCTGAGCTGAAGGCAGAGGCTTTAACCCACTGAGCCACCCAGGCGCCTCCATCAAAGGATTTTTTTTAAAGATATTATTTATTTATTTGACAGACAGAGATCACAAGTAGGCAGAGAGGCAGGCAGAAGGCGGGGGGCGGGGGGAAGCAGGCTCCCTGCCAAGCAGAAAGCCCAATGCGGGGCTCAATCCCAGGACCCCGAGATCATGACCTGAGCTGAAGGCAGAGGCTTTAACCCACTGAGCCACCCAGGCGCCCCCCCCATCAAAGGATTTTAAAGAGAATAATGATGAGACCGTACCTGTGCTTTCATAAGATCAGTATGGCATCAGCACATGATCAGAAATAGGTAGACCAGTGAGACAGCTGTTACAATTGCCTAAATAAGAGACCATGGTGACCTACACTCACGTGACACCAACAGAGATGAAGGGGAATTTGAGATATAACATATATCCTGGAATCCAAGATGCCATAAACTGAAATACCATTGGTTTTTCAGAGAACATGAAGAAATAGACTACTAAAGGAACATATCAATTGTAAGAAGTCATTATTCCAGAAACAATAAAATATGGAACATCTATCCTTCTTAGAATGGAGGAAATGCAAGTTTTAGAGGGTAAAAATAGGATGTGGAGACTAATTATATGACTGATGATAATGACCAATAAATTGGAAAAAGTTGAAATTGCTGAATTCCCCAGTCCTCAAAATTCTAAACAAACTGACTTCGCTTTTCAGCTTTTTGTCTTTAATTGACATGACAGATAATTTCAGTGATGCACATGGAGTCTAAAATTCAGAAGGTCAGTGGAGAAAATAAGAGAATAAATCCCTTCCCAGGTAAAGATATACTTGAGTAAGGCATGTTGGCTGGCCTACTGGCCTTCTAATATCAGAAGCCTAAAACTTGTACGTTGAAATTTGCTTTCAGGAAACAATGTTCTCAGCACTCTGAAAGTCAAGGCCTCGTTGTGGCTCTTTTTATGAAGATGATGATTTATAGCCAGTGCCCATGGCCTAGGCCTCAAGGTTTGTTTACAATTTACAGTAAGAGGAGCCCAGTCTTAAATTATAGTTAATAACCCTTGAAGTTAAAAAAAAAAAGAATTATATAAATACATACCTATCATCTTTTAAATTTATTGCTTAGGAAACAAGGGGAAAAAACATTTTGCAACTATATATATCTCCAATGATCCAAGTTTAATTTCTGGAAACAAATATATTCTTTGACTCTGCTCCCATCATTAGTAAATTTCAATGACTCTATTCCTTTTGTGATTGCCTAACAATTTAAAAACCCCAAATCAACTGGCATTTAAAAAATTGAACATGGTGCATTTTCTAGTGGGGGGAGGGTGTCACTATACCCACACATAGCAGGTCAGTCTAGCACACCTGGTTATTCAAGAAAACCGTTTCTCATTGGGCCCAAGGAAACCCTCCCCAGAACAATAGGACCGTTTACACTAAATGAACCCAACATATTACTGGAGTAACAACTGACATTAAGAAGTATGCTACAGCTGCCAAGAGTATCAGGGAGGATCCCTGGATGACAGACAACATGACAAAACAGAAGGAAGAACCTTCAGGATCAGAATCGAGAAACCCCTCATACGACAATTTTAAAAATATATAAAGGGGAAATCATATTTAAAGTAAGCCTTTAAAAAAGCAGAGAAATCTTGTTATTTTCCCCCCTCTGCCTGCAGTAGCCTTCTGGTATTAGTGCTGCAATGCATTTGCTTCTCCATAATATTCTCAACACTAACAAGATCAGAGGAAATGATTTATTCCACCCCCTCTCCTGCTACTTCTGAACGGCAATGGGGTCCTCGGGGACACAGGATTTCTGAATTGCTTTCGGCCATCTGATATTGCAGCTCTGCAGCCTTCCCTAGAATGAGCCAGAAAAATCAAAATAATTACATTAATGTTGGGAATCAAAGTTTATTGACTCTCCCTTGAGGTGGAAAACCAAAAAGCTGGTTACAAAAGTTGCCAGCTTATTTAATGATACCACTGCCTCCTCCCTGGTTGTCAAAACAGCTTTTGAAAGCATTTTCAAATAAATCTACCTTTGGTGTGCTCTAATTCAATAGCTTACCTATTCTCTTCTAAATAAAAGCTAGCACTCATCATCTACCCTTCCACATCCAGATCTCCTCAAAGGGAGGACCCGACAGGCCCTCTTCCCCTGCCAATCCACTGCCAAAGGCAATTCTCCAGGGCAGTATCCCTGTCATCATTTCTGCTCCCCTCAGGAACATTCTGCCTCATTGAATATTCTTCTAAGCCAATGAGAGAATCGGGTATTCGCCTCCCCAAGGTAGCAATCCACATTTATTACAGCATTCATGGCTGCTAATGGAACTTGGAGCAGCTGGTTTCTCTCACGTTCCAACAATCCTTTGCAACACCCAAGGTGAGGAGGAGTGATCTCAGAAGCACACCCATTTCATACAGGAGTCCACAGACATGAAGAGTAGGTGTGTTGCTGATCTGCGTACCATTCACAGGACGGAACTGAGGCCCTGGCAAATAACAGGCTCAAAATACAAGATTTCTTGAATTGGCCAAATTAAACTGAAGTAGATACTCAATTTTTGTTTTAATTAAAATGAACCAACCAGATGGAACCAAACTAAGAAAAATGTTAACTCCCTTTGTGCCTGGTCAACATTTACCCCTTTTTCTTCTTTTTGTTTCCATGGTTTGGTTCTTGGTTTCAGTTTTGTTTGTTCTGTTGGGTTTTTGGGGTTTTTTTTTACTTTTTTTAATGAAAATTCCCAAACACAATGAAAGACAAGTATAATGAACCTCCAAGTTTCCATCCACCCAGGGCCAATAGGGATGAAGATTTTCCCACATTTGCTTCATTTATCACCTCCTTTTTAAACTTATTAAAATATTTTAAAGCAAGGCCAACACATCATATCATTTCACCGCTAATTTCTTTAGTTGTTATGTTGTGCAGAAAGAAGTTAACACAGCAGGCCTGAGGCTGCTACCCTTAGAAAGGCTGGATGCAAAGCTGACTCTTGACTAGCATCTAGAATCTTGGACTTCAGGAGGGTTCTTGTGACCCCCAGAACTGAGAAGGATGGCTCATTGTGCCTAAACTGTTTGTACAAATAATACAGTTTATGACAAACACCTGTTTTCCTTTTGGGAGGGCTATAGTTTTGGTACATATTAGGCAGAGCCACCACCTGACCAGCCCCCAGTAAAAACCTTGGGTGCCGAAGCTCTAGTGAACTTCCCTGTTAGACGGCACGGCATATGTGTTGTCACAGTTACACAGTCCCTGAGTGATCTACCAGGAGCCAAGTCTTACAACCTTGTGCCTGGTATCCTCTGGACTTCACTGCATATGCTTTTCCCTTTGCTGAGTTTGCTTCTTATCTTTCTGCTATAATAAATCACAGCCATGAGCACAACTAAATACTAAGTTCTGAGTATTCCTAGCAAATCATTGAGCCTGGGGGTGGTCTTGGGACCCTGACCCTTTGCCTACCAAAAAACTTAAACTTCACTTCTTCACAAAAACATCACTGATCCTGGAGACATACCAAACTGGGAGAGAATGATGTCCCACTTTCGTAACACCTTGAACTTCTCCTTTACAGCATTTATCAAAACTCTCCCCAAATAATGTTGAGAATAGGGGCACCTGGGTGGCTCAGTCAGTTAAGCTTCTGGCTCCTCATTTTGGATCAGGTCATGATCTCATGGGATTGAGCCCCATGTTGAGCTCCACACCCCGCAGGGGGTCTCCTTAAGGATTCTCTCTCTCACCCTCTCCCTCTGCCCCTCCCCCTGCTCATTCTCTCTCTCAAATAAATAAACATATCTTTGAAAAAATAACAGTGAGATTATTTATTTATGGTCTATCTAAGTACGACCCAAGTACCTAAGCTTCTAGAATGCAGGAACCCTATCTGTTTGGCTTGCCATGTATCCCTAGCAATGAGTATTGAAGATAAGAATTTTAAAAGAATCCAAGAGGATACCATACCTTCCTTCCAAGTACAGTTTGAGAGGTAGAGTTTCTACGATTTCCTCTGCATTTCACTCATTCATTTACTGAATACCACACTCTTACTGTGTAATCCTTACCATGTCCCAGTTCAGATTAATATCTACTTCATTAAAATTCTTTTTTTTTTTAAAGATTTTATTTAGTTATTTGACAGAGAGAGAGAGATCACAAGTAGGCAGAGCAGGCAGAGAGAGGAGGAAGCAGGCTCCCTGCTGAGCAGAGAGCCCGATGCGGGGCTCGATCCCAGGACCCTGAGATCATGACCTAAGCCGAAGGCAGAGGCTTAACCCACTAAGCCACACAAGCGCCCCAATATCTACTTCATTATCATCATTTTATAGTTAGTGAGATCATCCCAACGTTTCATCTTCTAGGTGAGGAGCCACAAATCTGTTCCCGTCTAGGCACTGGTAACTAATAAAACTATTTGTAACACATTGTAGGACCCTCTTTTCCACCTCAGAATCTTCTAGAGTTTCTTATTCAAATGAAGACTCTTGAGATGATTTTGTCCACTAAAGTGGTCCACTGAGAACCACTGCTCTGGGTCACTCTCAAAAGAAGAAGGGCAACTAAAAGTAAGAAACCCACATAGATATGACTCTTCAGCTGAATTTTTTAAAAGATGAATGTATCGCAGGCTAAAGTATAATAGAGATTATGCTAAGCAAATCCCACTACTGAAACACCCTTTGACAACTGACAGAATAAACATATATTCCTTTAGAGAAAAGAAGTGAGCTGCCCATACACTGAGAGGGATACATCTAATATAGACACATACTATTGTGTGCATTTAACTCATGTGCAGAAATGGGTCAAGTAGATGTTTTTCATGGTGGATGAAAATAAAATGTGATGGGATACAACTGGATGGAAATTAGCAAGATTTTTAAAAATTGTTCAGTTTGAGTATTCCCGTACCCTATCTCATCAAGCAAACTGATTAGGTATATATTAATACCCAAGAGAAACACATATCAACGTCAAAGTGCATCAGCAAAAGGCTGATAGGAACACACTGGTATTTCAACTTGTGTTACAACTGCTTGTAGCAAAGGAGGAACCCTGGAGGGGCCCCTGGGTGGTTCAGTCAGTTAAGTCTTGGACTCTGGGTTTTGGCTCAGGTCATGATCTCACATGAGATGGAGAACTGAGTAGGGCTCTGCACTGAGCATGGAGTCTGCTTGAGATTCTTTTCCCCTCCCTCTCCCTCTGCTCCTCCTCCCACTTGCATGTGTGCACTCTCTCTTTAAAATAAATAAAATAAATCAAATCTTTAAAAAAAAAAAACAAAAAGAGAGAGAAACCTTGGAGGCAGCTCCCAAAAGGGAAATTACCAGAGCCTTCGTCTCGGCATTGAGGGATCAAAGGAGACTGGCATTGGCCTAGAAGCAGGCACCACTCAGAAAAGGCAGTGGTGGTCAGAAGAGAGGGATAGTCATTTTCTTTAGTCCCTTACAGGGTCACAGAATGGCTTTGTTTATCTCTTATTCTAGGCATTCTTTATGTTCTAGTCGCCAGCGGGGCTGTTTTTTACTTTCCCTCACGTGTACCAGAAAATGTGTATAAAAACCTTCATCGTAGCACCATGCATAACAGGAGAAAGGGAAAGGAAAAGAAACAATCCAAAAGGCCATTGATGGAAGTATATGTAAAACATAAAATTAAAAGAAAAGAACAAGGAATGATGATCATGAGGTTAGTAGTTACCTCTTAGGAGGCAGAGACACAATAAAAAAGGCACATTTGGACGTGAATTATTGGTGCTGTTTCCTCCTTGGGTTTACGACTACATGTTGTGTTGTGAAATAAGTAAATCAGAATGGGGTTAACGCCTGAGTCAAGGATGATGTTCTGCCATGAACTGAGGACTATAATTAATCTATCTCCGTGACCTGAGGTCCAAACTGTTTTCAAACAAAAAATAACAATAATTACCCTCACCTATGTTTCCTTCTTGGGTGCACATTCTCTACCTAGCATTTTTTAGCCACAGTACAGTAGGTGCCAGCTACATTTATATAGCAGCAACAATAAACATGACTTTTTATTAAATGCAAATGTTACCACCAAGCAGAATCAATTATTGACTTTGTGCAACCTCTCATCAACAGAACCATCAATATGCCGAGCAAGGCACAGGATTTATTATCTAGGCACATCTTTCAGAGGGTTTCCTAAAACAAAGCTAATTTCCATAATTGGTAACCAAATAAAACCATCGGCAGCCAGAAGAACACCAGTCTTTTCAGGAAACTATAAATTACACGGAGATATCTAATTAAATGTACAGTGCTACACTAACGGAGGCATTTCATCTTTGGCTCTTTGAAGAAGGCTGTCTTTCCTTCTCTACATTACAAATACAGTATCATCCTGGACATGAAGGCCAGAACACTTCACATGGCCACCGTTTTACCTTTTCCATACTACTAACTGCTTTAGAAATGTCTTTATATTCCATGACATTTGGTTTTAAGGACATTTTTCCAAAATAGAAACACCAGGTCCAAGTTCACTATAGCAATAGTGTCTATAAGAACCAAAGGAATGGATGCCTCTTAGCAAATGAGAACACACAGTCAAATGACCCTTATTTTTAAAAAGCTCTATAAACTAGGTCAGGGAGGGGAATCACATTGCCAGACACCATAAAACAACATACAATTAAACTCTAGCAGTCCATTAGATGACCCCTGTCAGCAGTTGCATTGAATGGATGGTTAAAAGAAGTAGGTTGGGGGTTCCCAGGTGGCTCGGTTGGTTAAGCATCCAACTCTTGATCTCAGCTCGGGTTTTGATCTCAGGATCGTGAGTTCAAGCCCCAAGTTGGACACCACACCCCATACTGGGCTCCACACCCAATGTGGAGCCTATTTATAAGAAAAAGGGAAAAAAAGAAAAATTAAAAAGGAGAAGTGGGTTGGGAGAAGGCTCATGATTAGCACACTGATACAGCATTGTTGGATTTTTTAGACCCCCGTGCGATTGCCCAATACTATTACCACTACAGAGAGGAAAAAAACACAGGGTCTTTTTAACAAATATCTGACTTCTCTCTAGCTTTGGTCCAGCCCCCAGTTGCACTTTATTTTACTAATATTGCAAAAATAATTGTGTCTCTTCTGATGCAATCTGAAGTGATGCTATTGGAGATATGTAGGGGTAATGCTTTCATGAAACATCCAATCCACTGAGAGAAACACTATGGAAATTAGCCTGCCTTATTGTTGAAAACAGATGGGATATGTTAGGCTTGTGTTTGATGAGAACTACACATACAAGACAAATTATAAAAAGACTCCCCTCCCTTCAGAGACAAAGTCCCACCCTGGGGTGTAAAACTTAGCCAGTGGTACGCAAACTGCCTTTCAGCCCTATCTACACCCCCAGAGGGGCACCTTTCATTTAGGGTACATAACATAGGCAACTTCAAGTGTGGTCTGGACATGTCTCCCATGTTTCTTCCTTCTTCACTTGGTGTTTTCACGTCCCTATCTCCCCTTAAAATAATCCCACCAGATGAAGGGTTCCTGAGGTACAACGAACATAAATGGATTTCAACAGATTCATCAACTCCCTGAGATTTGGGTGCAAAATGAGATGTCTGTGGGCACATGCCCACTTTTGTGAGATGTTCCCAAGAACTCCGATGCCAGGTTAAAATGACTGTGTCTTGAGTTTCTGACATCAGGGAATGAAGGAAGGAGTAAGATGAAGAAGACACACCATCTGCCATCACTCCTGCATATTTTCTTCCTAAATCACATTCAGTAGTTTATTCCAATCACCAGGCTTTTCATCCCTATAAAGAAAATGTTCAGACTTTAAATGGGCTAATGACTCACCTGGAGAACTGGAGAAACCTGCATGTTCCTGGTCCCCACCCCATCCCAGCCTAGAGGTTCAGACTTCAACAGTCCAGGATAGAGCCCAGGAATCTGCATTTTTGCAAGTGCCTCGTGCAATTCTGAGGCAGACGGTTGCAAAAATCAAGCTTTGAGAAACATGCCACCATCCACCATCAGGCAGGAATCATGCCCATGGGTTCATTTACTCAAGGGGAAAAAAGAATGGTATTTGTTTCTTTGTAAATATGAGACTTTGGAAGTCTGTGAGCCACAGGAAATTAGAAAACCCATTTGTTTGTTTGTTTGTTTGTTTTTAGTAGTCACTATTACAGTTCCTGTAGCATGTTAAGATGGCTGTTACTGATGACTCTTATTACCTTTTCCTATGCAGTAAAACACAGGGGCATACCCCATAAGAGATGAGTATATTCTAAAACAATCCAGGAAAGAAAGTTAATGGCAGTCATGTCTGCTCCTTATTTGTGTAGACTGACTGCCATGAGAAACAGAGAAACACCTTTTTAAAAGTTACACTGTAGCTTTAAATTGGGTTAACTCAGTGTGTGTAGCCATGAAATAAGTGGTTATAGAGATGTAAAGGATAGGATACTTTTCTACATTCCTCTTTGCCTTTTATTTTCCCTATGGTCTTTAACGCTTTTCTCTTTGGAATGGATGAAGTTATAAAGTTGCCTTACATAAAAGCTTTGCTTTTAAGATTGGTAATCGTGCACTTTGCTACTGAATTGTCCAGTCTATTCAATCTAAAAAAAGGTTCTTCTCTTTTGTTCAGCCAGGATTATCTCCTTTGCAGAATATAACAGAAATATCTGGGTATAAAATTGAGAAATTGTTCATAAATATTATGGAAAGCTTTTTGAGCTGTTTACTAGTAGAGGTCTGATTTAGCAAACAGTAAGGACGCTTTTTTGGGGTAGGGACTTTTTACTTTTTTCTTTTAACTAAATCACCCACGGTTCAAAAAAATGATACACATTTCACAGCACTTTCACCCATGATTACAGCAGAAGGAAACAAATTGCTATTTTTAAGAGACAGTTTTAATATCTCTTACTACATCTGGAAAAGAAAAAAAATAGCAGCAGTGCTATCTCCAGTAGGTAACTTATTTATCTTGCCATTTTTTAAATTTAAAATCTTTGTGGTGAACCAGCCAATGAAATGCATTATTCCATTGATAGTCTTCTAGCAGGAACAAAACTAGAGACAGCATGCATTACTGAGAAGTCAGACATATTAACACTAATTCAAAAGAAAAAAAAACTCTCTAGCTAGAGGTTAATAACAGAACTCTATCAAAACCAATGACATTTTTTTATCAAACATTTATAAAATTGCAGTTTTAAACTCTGACCTGCTACAAATTGAATTAAAAGGTGCTGTTCTAATTCTGTCTCCTGGTACACTAAGGCATTGATATAGAAAACAGGGAGCCTGCACTGAACACACCCAGTTTACAATGTTAAAGGGAGCGTGATTCTTTCATTCTCTTAAACAACAAGGAAGCTCTTACCACGTGGCTCCTAAGTGTGTTTACCAATTAAGGAATTGTGGTAACTGCCAATGCTGGTTTAACATTTCAACAGAGTAAATCATCAATTTCAGCTCATCAGCACCCGTCATTCTCTCAATTGACCAAAAGATTATCCTTCTCCTATCAAGAGTCCACCTGCCACAACTGAAGGAAATTCTTTGTTACAAACCCTCTGGAGGCTGTGCCAGATTTCAACCTGGCAAAACTAGTTTGATTTTCAGGTTCACTGGAAAGGTGTCTGCCTTTGTTCTCAGAGGGGCTCTTGAATGAAGGTCAAATTCTATTGTCTTTTTCTGATTGCCTCTCTCAAAGATGTTTTTTTTTTCTTGCTTTCTGCCATGAGAAAGAAGAAACTGTGTATGGGACACCTGTTAGACTTGTGTTTCAAGGAATTTAGCAAGGAGGGACCAGCTGGACAATTTACTCATCATGATGGGTCATTCTCAAGGTGGAGTATAAATGGTCTAACAGTAAATTCTACCCCATACTTCTTTGGAGTGTCCAGTAATTAAGCCATGGGCCTCTTCAGATCAAATCGAACTAGCTCTAAACCATAAATATATATTCATGATTTAAGGACCGCAGAGAAGGAGATTGTTCTTCAGTGGATATCTATGCATTGTCTAGATTATAAAGGCAACCTCCTCCCAGGTATCAGGTTATCAGGCTCTGATTCTGAGAGCTATTTTTCAAGTCAGTAAATTATAGATAACGGATAGTAATGCAAAAGAATTCTTGTCTATAGACATGCAAATGCTGTCCAATCCACTGGAGCTTTAATTGACCCCCACCCATAAAAACCACTTCTGCCTCCATTGATACATTCTTTTGAGTGTTCTTGATCTACAAATATGTTCTTTCGATTTTCTTTATAAACTTGTTATGAAGACCTGACTGGTCTTCATAATGCTGAGTTGAGTATAATCTTTAATACATATTCATTTTACATCACTATGAAAGTCATGAATTTGCCTTTTTTTTTGAGAATTATCCTTTAATACACACATAAATCTTAGACTAGGGATCTCCAATTTAGAGTCCTATGCTGTTGGACTCTGCCATGCTCCTTCTCACAGCCTTTGCCCATGCCACTTCTCTGCCTCGGGTGTTCCTCCCTGTCCCCCGTTCCAGTTTCTGGACCTACTTAATTCCTAATCTTCCTTCAGATTTTGGCTCAATCATTATTTCCATAAATGAGATTCCCCTGACCATCCCTCCTCTCAGACAGGTTCAAAACTCCCCTGTTTCATGCGCTCATTGCACCACGTACCTCTCCTTTGTTGCACTTAACACCATGGACACTTAGCGATCTGATTTTTCTTTTCTTTTCTTTTTTTTTAAGATTTATGTATTTATTTGAGAGAGAGCACACACAAATGAGGGAATGAGGGAAGGGATAGAAGGAGAGAGAGAGGGAGAATCTCAAGCAGACTCCCCATCTGTGTGCAGAGCTCGACACAATTGAGATCCTGACCTGAGCCCAAATCAAGAGTCAGATACTTAACCGAGACACCCAGGTGCCCCTAGATCTGATTTTTCTGACTAATATCTGTTTTCTTACTAAAATTATGTTCTTGGTGGCAGGAACCATATCTGGTTTTGGGCACCATTGTACCTCCAGCCCCAGCCAGGTACCTGGTACACAGAGGGCTCAAATGTAGGCAGCATTAATATTTGCTGCATGTATCAATGAAGCAATAGATCCAGAGATCAGTGAATGGACAGAGCTATGAAGATTCCTGTTACAAATCAGAAGAGTTTAAGACCAAAGCGGACCCAAGAGAAAGAAAAGGAGAGCCTAAAGTTTGAGGCAAGTGCCAATCATTTTGGAAGATCATGACAATCACCTGTTAGAGGATCCAATGGTACTCCTTCAGACTTTATATGAGGGACCTAGATCAATATAGAGTCTTCCTGAAAGTCCTCTCCCCTCCTCCAAAGGATTCTAAAATCCAAGAGAAGCTGGATTTTCCTGGGCATTCTGAACCAGAACAAAGGCAAAGCATAAGAAGAAAACAGCTTGAGTCCTTTACGGAACAAGAACCGTGGTATAGAAGAATGGTCCTTATGCTGGCAGTATCACAGGGAAATTCTAAGACATCACCTCAAACCTACTAAATCAGAAATTCTAGAAGAGAAGCTGGCCATCTGGGTATTAATAAGCCCTAGAGTTGAATCCGTTGTTGGTCAAAGTTAGAGAACTGCTAGCACAGAAATAATATGAGCCTCAAAGTCACCCAGACTCTGCTATCTCATAGCTGTGAGGCCCAGGACAAAATACTTACACTCTCTACGCCTGAATTTACTTATCAGGATAATAATTACACAACTTATCTCATAAGATTGTTCTGAGAAGCAAGGTGACTGACAAAATATGGATACTAATCATGACTTCTATGTATTTCTCCTTAATTCTATCCTCATCATCACCATGTGCAGACTCCTAAGGCCTGGAAACCCGGAGTAGGAAAAGACTGGGTCGTCCTTTTGCCTGGTACAATCAACAGAACTCGCATCAGACTCTTAGGGATGGGGTAGGAGAGATTCAAATTTGTGTACCATTGCTGCCTTCTAGCTGATATCACCATTTTTGTCAGTGATTCGTAACAAAATTAAATTTACCTATTTATAACAAAGTAGGATGTACTTAAAGATAGAATAAAATACAATGAAATGTTAAAAATAAAACAAAATAACTCGGCTGGATGCAGCACTTAAGAGATTACACAACCATCCCGCATGCTAGTTGGTCCTCACCGGCAACCTGAGAGCTGTTCTTTCATTCAGACAAGTTAGTGGATTAGCCCAAGGTCACAATGTCGGGTCCTTCCAAGTCATCTGAGGATCCAGAACTTGAACCCAGGTACTGTGATTCCAAATTCAGTGATGTTTTTTTTCCTCTCCTTCTCACTGCCTATGCTTCTATTTTCTATTACTTTTCCAAGGAAACAGACACTCACCAGACACATTGTAGAATAAAATAAGCCTGACATTCTTTAGAGCACTTCTTGGACCCTGACATATGGTTCTTCTGGTTGTCTTTACTTATAAATTTCACATTTAAAGGAGCAGTTCATATTTTTTAAACTCCTTATTAGCAATAATTGGTCCCTTCGGATGTGTGTTATTTTTAATACAGACAATTATTTCATGCTGAAGTTGAATCCATTGACACTAGCCTTTGAAAATCCAATTTTCCAAATGTCCCCTGTAATACAGAAAGGTATGGAGCATCTTCCCTGCTCCTAAAATATGGTCACTTCCACAAATGTGACCCATTCATTCTGGCGATGAGTGTTCTCAGAGCACTTCTTCCTTGTCTGGCACTATGTGAAGAGGCGCTGGGCACGCAGCAATGAACAGGACAGATGTGCTGCTTGCCATCCTGAGAGAGTCAGGGAATCATGCAATAAGCCAACCGATAAAGGAAGAGAGCCTCTGACTATAGTTAGTGCCACTGCAGAGGAGGCACAGGTAAAGTAAGGAAGTGGCCTGGAGAAGCCCGGGGCCACAGCTCCAGACGGGGTGGTCAGGTAAAGTCTCTCATCAGAACAAATACTTGACACTAAAGCTTATCTTGACACAAAATAATTCAACATGAAAATCCAATACTCAGAAATATGACCTAACAGAATGGGTGAGTTAGGAAGAAAAACCCTAGGTTGAATCCTCATGTTAAAGCAGTGGATTATCTGCATTTTTTTTTAAGATTTTTTTTTTTTTAGATTTTTTATTTCTTTATTTAACAGAGAGAGAGATCACAAGTAGGCAGAGAGGCAGGCAGACCCAGGGGGGGAAACAGGTTCCCTGCTGAGCAGAGAGCCCGATGTGGGGCTCAATCCCAGGACCCTGAGACCATGACCTGAGCCAAAGGCAGAGGCTTAACCCACTGAGCCACCCAGGCGCCCCTGGATTATCTGCTTTAACATGAGGATTCGACCCAGGGTTTTTCTTCAGCGGATTCTCCTAATATAAACACATTTTATATTCCTACCCCTATTAAATTTAGTTTATATAACTTTAATATAAATAGAAAAATTGGACCCTCTTTACAAAAATTCAATTCACAATAAAATGAAACGGCAACAGTCAAAAATTAAATAATAATAATAATAGGTCAAGAGGTAGAAAGAAACAGAGGGGATAAATACAACTGTTATTCAATGTTTTTTTAAGGTCCAAGTTGTGGTGCTACATCTTTTGATATAATTTGTTTAGTCCATAAAACAATTCTGAGGTTAGGGAATATCACATTTTACAAAGAAAGAAACCTAACTTCAGAGAGATGAGCTAATTTGCCCAAAGGTCTCTCAGCAGGGAAGCAACAGAACAGAAAATCTGCTAAAGCAAAGAGAAATATAAAAATCTGATCTTTATGTAGCAACTATATCCCACCCACTCTGCAAAGCAAGGGGTCAGCAAACCAGGGCTCAAGGGCCAAATCTGAGCAGCGGTCTCTTTGTATGCCTGCACACTAAGAATGATATATACATTTTGAATCGGTTGAAAAAAATGCAGAAGAAGAATATCTCATGACATGTTAAAGTTACACAGAAGTCAAATTTGAGTGCCCTAAATAAAATTTCACTAGGACACAGCCACGATTCCACCATTTATGGCTGCTTTCACGCTACAAGGTGGAAAGAATCCACAGGGTCCCAAAGCCTGTAATACTTACTACCTAGTCCTTGAGTGAAAAAGGTTGCAAACTTACAAGGCAGAGAAGAGAAGTTACAGATATAAAAGTAACACACACCCTCGGAAATGTTGTTTCAAATATGAGCGACAAAAACATATGCAAAAAAGGGCCATGAAATGCCTTGGAAAGAATTTTAACCTAATGGCAATTGCCTGAGGCATTACTTTCCCATTTTCACCTGGAGGTTTCATTTTACTGGCGCTCTGTCTGTCCTAGAGAGGAAGTCAGGAGCCAGTCTTCCAAAAGGGATTTAGCACATTTTAACCAAAGCAACAGCTGCGTTTCAGTTTGCATTCTCAGAAAGGAAGCAACACAATGTCTCCATTCCGCATTAGTTGGCTCAACTTCTGTCTTAGACAATAGCAGTTTAGTTCCAGGAATGGTTTCAAACTGTCTTTGTTGATTCCCAACTATACTGTCTCCTCTAAATATTTTCTGGTTCAAGTGAGTATGCTCAATTATGAAAATGAATTTTATAAGCAGTCCAATCTGGGTGGATAGTCAATTCACACCATGAAGTTCAATTTTCCCAGTACAGGGGAAAATGCACTTTTTCTTTTCAATCTTCAGGCGACAAGATTGAAGGCTAGAGCCTATGTACTAATAAAATGTCTCCAGTTTTTCCAACATTTTGTGGCAATATATAATGCGTTGGTCTCTATGCCTTCTTTGTGATTTACTTAGTATGGACATTCTCAAATTTTGGGTCATTTTGTGCTTTTCAAAGGTAAACTGCAAGTTAATAGTTAGGACATATACCTTAAAGACAAAGATGGCCTTCACCTTGTAGGGAAACAGGGTTGCATTCCAATGGAAAACCATACATCCTCTATAGCACACCCTTCAAGGCAGCTCATTCTAGCCTAGTTCACGGTCTTTGAGCTATTTTGCACTACCTAATTTAGGTAACGAATAGATATGTAAAGTCCATCCTGACAGTGATTTTAATTGACTTCCTTCCACACAGAAAAAAGGTTTTGTCTCAATTTGCAACTCATCTCTTGTTTACTCTATATAAATTTGTGTTATTTTGACTTTTTCTTCAAGCCAGTTCTAATATTTGCCTGGTTCCCTCATATCACCCAAGTAAAATAAAATCTTTATACCTATAGAACATTTTATACCTAGAGGAGATTCATGATTTGTCTTTTCCTGAAAATTATCTTTTATCAGTCTAAATGGTTGATAAGAATCTAGAATGTGTTTTTTTAGAACTTTGAATTTTGAGTGGTAGTACACTTTTAATATGAATTTAGTTGTAATATTAAATTAGCTTAAACCACACAGAAAAATGGAATGTGATGAG
Organism: Mellivora capensis; assembly: GCA_004024625.1. NCBI lineage: Eukaryota > Metazoa > Chordata > Mammalia > Carnivora > Mustelidae > Mellivora > Mellivora capensis. The sequence continues at coordinate 16,781 of PISX010017010.1, forward strand.
AAATACTCTCTTTTTGTCTCCTTTTAATGCGTTGGATGGCATCACAAAGGCTGTAAAAGAAAAAAAAAATAGAGAGGGGCAAGAAACAGGTGCAAAAGAACAAATTATTCAGATGCTTGTTAAAATGGTAGGGGAGAATTTTCACGACTTTTTTCAGAGAAATCAGTCTCAACTCCAAATACAGCAAAGACAGCTGGAGGTTTATGGCCAAGGAACAGAGTGAGGGGGTCAGAGGATGGAAAATACTGAGAGGAGACATCAAAGGCAGGGGATTCTTGCTGAACTGGGTTAACAGGATTCATGGTAAAAACAGGCAAAGGGCTCAGACGTCAGGGATGGGAGATAAAGAACACCATCAGACAGCTAGGGTGATCAGATATAACTTAGTAGGATTCTCTATTAAAAGGGCTGGCCGAGCCACAGACAGGATGAGGGTCAAGGCTGAGGCCTAGTAGAGAACAAGGCTCAGAGAAGCCAAGCCTAACTACAGTTTGGTCGAGGAGAGAATCAGTGCCATAGGTACTAGTAATGTATAAAGGACAAACAAATTAAACAATGTTTTTAGAGTCTGGTGAAAAAGATAAATAAGGCACCTAACATGACTAAATGACCTTGGCTTTAATTTCTAATTAAATTTTATCCCCAAAAGGATTCATATGTAAATAAGCACTTGCAGAAAAATATAAAACCGTAAGTTAAATATTGCTTCAATTATTACAATCTTATAGACTGAAAGAATAATCTGACTCCTGAAACCAATATTACCAAAACAAAAAACAAAAAAAATTAAAAAAAAAAAAGAATAATTTAACCACATGTCAACTAAAGTGTATCAAGGATTTGATAAAATATACTAAAACAGGGACGCCTGGGTGGCTCAGTTGGTTAAGCAGCTGCCTTCGGCTCAGGTCGTGATCACGGCGTCCTGGGATCGAGTCCCACATCATCGGGCTCCTTGCTCTGCAGGGAGCCTGCTTCTCCCTCTGCCTCTGCCTGCCGCCCTGTCTGCCTGCGCTCGCTTGCTCTTTATCCCTCTGTCTCTGACAAATAAATAAATAAAATCTTTAAAAAAATATATATATATATATATACTAAAACACAAACTAAGCATATACTATTCACTCTACTTTCATATAAGCAAAAGATACCACTATTAACTTCCAAACTCACCACCTCCAGCCTGTAGAGTAGGAGGAGGATGGCTTTCTGGGAAATCTGAACATCACCACCCACTACACTGAAACAGTATGGCAACAAATGGTAATAAATCTTGTTTCTCTAAGTGCAGTCTGCTTTCCTCAACTTGGATGTGTAACCTGAGCATCACCTGGGAGCTGGTCAGAAATGCACAGTGTCAGGCCTCACCTACTGAGAGAGAATCTGCTCTGCAACAAGATCCCCAGATCATTTTTATGCACATTAAAGTTTGAGAAACCCTGCTCCAGAACTGTGGGGTAACATAGCTACCCCTGGAATTATTGTTAGCACATTCCTTCAATTATCCTTTTTTTTTTTTTTAAAGATTGTATTTATTTATTTGACAGACAGAGATCACAAGTAGGCAGAGTCAGGCAGAGAGGGAGGAGGAAGCAGGCTCCCCACTGCACAGAGAGCCCAATGCAGGGCTCGATTCCAGGACCCTGAGACCATGACCTGAGCCGAAGGCGAGGCTTTAACCCACTGAGCCACCCAGGTGCCTTCAATTATCCCTTTTTTTATATAACTAGTTTCTCCTGAAACAGTCAGAAGGAGAGAAAGTTTTTATCGTGACCCCAGTGGCCTTCATTTATTGCCCAGAGGTGGATCTAAAGGTTCACGTAGATTACTTGGTGAACATAATGAAGGCATTAGAAGGAACAAGGTCGTTCTTCATGTACCTATATGCAATGATCTAAGATAGGCAATATGCTAAAATAAACAGCTTTAAGAATGCAAGGAAAAAAAAAAAAGAATGCAAGGGAATGGTATGTCAACTACACTAAATAAATAAATAAATAAAATTGATTTTTTTTTTTTAAGATGTAAGGGAAAAATAATGCAATGGCAACACAGTATATACAGTGAATTATCATTCATGTGAGGAAAAATACCTAAGTGTGGATTTGCGTAGAGCCCCTCTGGAAAGAACATATGAAAGGCACAATATTTGTCTCCTGGAGGGGAGCTGAGGCATGAGGGACACAAGGGGAGGGAGGCTGACCTTCCATTGTACACTTTTTAACACTTTTTGACTTGCGTGACTATATTATCCAATTTAAATGATTTTTTTTTATTCTAAGCGTCGAAGAATATCTTAAAAGGAATATAGTCCAGTTCCCAAGGTAACAGAAGAATCCCTTCTTCATTTTCCCTGGTAGATGGTCATCTGACTGTGTCCAAACACTTTCTGTGACAGTTTCAGGGCTGAGATGTCAAGTTTCTAAAATCATTCTGACACTGAGCTAAAGTCCGTGTTCCTAGAATGCTGCCCACCACCATCCCACCTCCCAACCCCTAACCCCTCACCACTTTTGTGCGTGCTAGTTTTCTCTGCAAAACAAACTAAGCCCCTACCTGTCTCAGCCTTTGTAACATTTGCAGGCTTTGGTGGCTTTCTTTAGTCAGGGGTCACAAACGAAAGCTGGCAGGGCAGGTGAGTAATGTAAATGAATGAGGCAGGCCTAGCCAAGACAAAACAGGCAGTGCACCCCTCCACCTGCAGATAAGGACATGACGGGGGTGGGGAACACCGTGGGCCCGGAGACTGAGAGAGGCAGCCACTATTCTTTCCAAGGAAATACTGCCATGGAAGAAAGAGGGACAGATGTCACCTATCTTCCAAGGGAATTTGGAAACTGACAAATTTATTTTAAATATTTCAGTTTTTAAAGTGCTGGCAACTACACGAATTTTTTAAAACATAGTACAGATCAAACAAACTATATGTAGCAGCTAGATTGGCCTGCGGGTCACTGGTTTACACTGTGTTCTGTCATCTTCCCTCCAGGTACCATGAGAATTTGTCTTTTTGTTGCATTATGGTTAAATTTGCTAGAAAGAAAAGAAAAATTCTCTCTTCAAAAACTTAATCAGTTATAGTTTGATTTGATTTGACAGTTTACTAATCCATCTATTATTCCAAAAGTTTCTAGATAATTTATTTGCCAATAACTGTGCTTGCCTAAACAGAACCACAGTGTGTATGTGGTTGTGTGTATGTGTCTGTGTGTGTGTGTTGTTTCTAAAAACCTCTGATATTTATTATTATTACAATGTCTTTGGTGGCAGGAACTGCAAGATAACTCAGATGGACAATATTTCACAGTTGAATATATGTGTACATAGCCCATTAGACCACTGGGGTTTATTTGCAAAACATAGCTCACATTTTCCAACAAGCTTTCAGTAGAAGAAAGTTTCACAGAAACACACACACACACACACACACACACACACACACACACACACATTTCCTACCACTCTACCCTCTGAGAACCTAAAGGGACTATTAGGCTATAAAAAAGGAAATTGAGGGATAAATTTAACACTTAAAAGTGACTCTTTTAGCAGGAGGTTTGGGCACCCAGCCAGGTTAAGGAGAAGTAGCTTTATACACACATCTTAAGGGCAGCCTAATCTCTGATCTTCACTACTCCTCACTTAAAGCCCAACTCCTGCTGAGTCATCACAGCTGGTGTGTCTCTTCTAACTTGTCATCTGTTTGTTGTCACCCTGTGCATTCTTCAGTGCTCTGGACTCTGTGATACCACTTTGTTGAAACAAACAGCAATGGGAAAAGGACCCTTCTGGTGGAATCATGACCTGCACTAATTGAGAACTTGTGGGGTGACCCCACGACACTCGAATGAGGCAGATGCGGTGGGGGGAGGTCCCACTCTAAAGGCCGGATGCAGAAGGTGGACAAAGGGAAGGGTAATTGCTACAGAAACACCACCATGCATCCTCTCCTGATAAACAGATGCAGTTTTTGCATCTCCACTTATGCTTTCGACTCTGCTTTAGGTAACCTAAAAACAGACTAGGACACTCAAGGTCTTGTGGTACACACAAGATAGGATTACATGGATTAAGGTCTAACCCTAAAGTAAATACAACTGACAACACTTTCAGAATCTCAAAACCAAGAACCATGATTAAATAATTTTTACAGCAATTTTGAAAAAGGAAACATTTAATTATAGATATTATTTATGTAAGTAAATATAATCATTTTAAATTTCTAAATAAATAGCCATGTCATTTAATATAAAGCTTCAGGAAAGGATTTCAAAACCTGTAGGTCCATCAGCATGGGCGAACGGGAGCTACACAGAGAATCTGCAGTAGGAAAAAAGAAACTCAGGATTCCATCTTCATGGATTAATTGTTGGTTAATTTCCAAAGGAAAATGCTTTATTTGGCAGGTATTTTCCGCAGGAAGTGAATTTTTCACATGCTATAGCCATGCCAAACTTTGTTTTCGGTTGTTAAGACACCGGAGTATTCTGTAAATCTCTTCCACTCATTAACTCCAGAAGATTATTTGCACATATTTCTCAGCATAGTCTGATATTTTAAACGTCTTGAAAATGTTGTATCTATATAAATTAAATGGGCAATTAAGATGTCACCACAATATTCTATGTGCCTTCTTGCAATGGGGTGCTTGAGAGGGTCCTTCGATCTAAACTGGCCTATTGATGAGTCTTTGAGAGCAGTAGAGGTTGGAGGGAGGGAGCTGAGTCCCAGTCCTGGTGGAACGTACTGCATGATCTTGTGGAAACCACAAAAGCATATCTTCCTATGCTTGCATTTCTGCATCTGTTACGGGGAGAAGAGATCTGGATTCTAATGTGGCTGCTGTGCAACTCATGAGAAAGGATGAGAAAACAATAAAGGACACGACAGAGGTAAGGTTACATATTGTTAATGTGGGAGGAAGATGAAAGAAGAATGAGGTGGCAATGCATAAAAACTTTGTAGTCTGTTACACAAAGCACATATTTAAAAAAAAAAGCAAACACAAATAATTAAAAGTAGTTCAAGCAGTTTGAAAGTATATTCTCTTAAAGAAATGTCATTGAGTAAAATACATTCCTAAGCCACCACTAACGTTCCTAACACCTCTCTGTGTCCATCTCTGCCACTCTCACTCTGCACCCCGACAGCAGCCTGACTGTTCCATCAAAGGCACCAAACAGCTCTAGAAAATCTTTCATTAAATAATGAGCACCTGCCAGGTACCAGCGACTCAGCTTGATCTTATGACTTAGGTAACTAATCTAAGTTCCCAAATTAGTGGGATTTTGATGTCTCCTGAAACCGCAAAGATAAAGCAGGAGCCAAGGTCCCTTTTCATCTTTGTGTAAGCCAATTATAGTTGACAAATACTAGCATCACATGCAGAGTGTTTAACAAAGTGACTGGTGACAAATGCTCTGTTAAGTGACAAAGGTACCAACCGGAAATGCTGACTTGGGTTTTAGGTTTCTGTAGGTCTCGAAGCATTCAGGCCAAGGACTGAAACTCCCACCTGAACAGCTATCTTCAGAGTGTGAGCATTTGAGGCCACTAGTGTGACAAAGACAAGAGAGTACACTTGGACCCGTCAAAAAACGATCAGCGATCCACGCCCCACAGATGGTAGGCCAGTGCTGCAATCACCTGATTCCAAAGATAGCATATAGATTTACACAGATATCAAGTCTCGATGTCACTCTGCCGCCAGGGAGTTTACCGTGTGTCATATAAAGAAGTCAACACCTCAGAACACATCTTTCTAGAAAACATCAATTCCTCCTTTTTTTAATATATTTTCTAATGAATTTTTTCCCTGCAACAATTTCTTCTCAGAGGCTACATATCCTGAAATAATTCTACCTTTTGAGAACTCCCTTTAAGGCTTTACACTTTATAAAATCGTTCTTTTCCAGTTCACTTAAGAATCTGTAATATCTGCCTTGAGGTTGACTTGGTTTCAATTTATCCGAACTGGAAGTCTTCCTCAGCTTTCTAGTTATCATCCACCCAGGTATAGTCTCATGGACTCAACAGCATATTCAAATAGGCAGAAAAGGAATAACAGGCTGCTGATGCAGCTTAATCTTCGGGGCTCCTGCTGCATGGGGCCCTGGGGTGCTGGGAGTTACTGAGAGTCACTGGTCTAAGTGGGAGGAGACATCAAGAAGCATTCCTATTTAAAGATTTTCTGGGGGAGAGATCGTGAAAGAAAAGGAACCAAATCATTGAACTGAAATGTTGAAATAAAGACTTACCTTTGTATCTAATTTGTATTCACAAATTTTTATTCTTTTTCTTTTTTCTTTTTTTATTGGGGGGCAGGGCAGAAGGAGAGAGAGAATCGTGGAGCGTGCTGTGGGGCTCGGTCCCACGACCCTAAGACCATGACCTGAGCTGAAATCCAGAGTCAGACACTTAACTGACTGAGCCATCCAGGTGCCCCTATTCTTTTTCTTAAAGAGGACCACCCTCACTCTAAATAGTATAAGCTTCTGACCTCACAAAACCTGAGACTGTCCTGATAAGAAGAAGGTGTGTCAAAGTATTTCTCTTTTTAAAATTTTTTTTAAGATTTTATTTATTTATTTGACAGAGAGAAGCACAGCGAGAGAGGGAACATAAGCAGGGGGAGTGGGAGAGGAAGAAGCAGACTTCTTATCGAGCAGGTAGCCTGATGCGGCTTGATCCCAGGACCCCAGGATCATGACCTGAGCTGAAGGCAGATGCTCCACGAGTGAGCCACTCCGGTGCCCCTCAAAGTACTTCTCTAACTGTATTCTCCTTTGCTCAAGTATTCAATCTATGAGAAAACTCTAGGTCTTTAAAAATAAAATAAAGGCAAGGGGAATAGAAGTGATTTTAAATGTACACCTTTAAGACAGCTGATTTTCATTGCTGCATTTTCCAACACCCGAGTATAAAGTAAAGTAAAACCTGTAGAACTTTTTGGCTTTTTGACATTTCTTCCCCATAATCTAAAACTTTTAAATGGATGAGACATCAGGATTCTGAGAAGAAGGACTGTATAATTACTTTTCCCCACAACATCAGGCCTAAGTGGATTTTTTTTAATGTTTAGACTAGTGAACATAAAAAAGCCAACATTTCTCACATGACTGATAAGTTTGCCTTTAACAAAACAACCCTGACCAAAAATTATTAGGAACCAGATCAGCAGCCCCACTGGACTCTGAAGCAATGTAATTAGGTAGTCCAACACTACATTTTGTCAGAAAACTCTGACAACCTAATAACCAGATTGTCATCAGATAGACGTTGAAAAATGATACTGCATTTGTTCCAGCATTAAAAATACCACTGCTTCCTGGGGTTTTTTGCTCTGTACAAAAATTTTTAAAAAGCTATGAGGGATGCATCCTATTAGTCTAGATAGTGTTTAAATGGGTCTACTCCGCTTGACGGATGGTGTAGGGTGGTGTTCTGTTTTGTTTTTTAAATACATACATATATTTATTTAAAGTTTAAGAATGAATTACTCTAAGGATCACCTGCCTGGTTTGGATCATTAAAACATTATGTGTTAAAAGGAAAAATACAGAAGGGAATGCTTATAGCAATACTAACTGGCAATTAGTGAGCATTTAGGTTGTGCCGGGCACTGTGTTCACTTCTCTGTGTTCTTGGACTCCTCCCAGTAACCTCAGTGAGAAGTGGAGCTGGTACTTTCAGAGGAGGAAAGACAACTTAATCAAGGCTCAGAAACCCACTTCCACACCCAAGGACACTAACCCCATGCTCTTACACACTGCAGTGTGCCGCTGAGGAGGGAGCGTTTAATTTGGTTTTGATAGAGGTGGGGTAGGGGTATGGCGTGAGGGATGTTCTTTTCAAGAAAATCATTACATGGGGCGCCTGGGTGGCTCAGTAAGTTAAGCGTCTGCTTTCAGCTCAGGTCATGATTCCAGGGTCCTGGTCTCCCTGTTCATCAGGGATCCTGCTTCTCCTCTTGGCCTCTGCCCCTCCCTCCTGCTCATGCTCTCTCATGTGCTCTCTCTCTGTCTCAGATAAATCAATCAATCAATCAATCAAAAAGAAGATCATTACATATTTGGCCTCCCAGAAGAGGGTAACCCAGCAGGCAATCTGACCTGTGAGCCAAATCCTATGTACCACATGACAGTGGAAGAGAAAATGTTAGAGATTCTTCAAATAGATATGCAATTAAATACAAAAGGATAGAAATATTAAGATATAGCCTTAGGTTTAAAAGTACTTTAATTAGTCAATTATAAGAAGTTATCCACTAACCTGTACAAGAATAAACCTCAGGGAGTACATTTCTAAGATGACCTTTGAAACCCTAATACCCAAAAATTTTACAGTATTATCTATTAAGATATAAATGAGTTATTCCATGTAAAACACTGTCAAATTTGCACATGCAAATTGTGTAGCTGAACTAGCCATAATAATTAAATGACACCAATTTTTTTTTTTCCCAAAGCACATTAAAATACACCAGACTACTTGAATGGCCAGTCAACCAACCCAACATTCTAGTTACAAGGCACTTTAAAGTTTCCAAAGTATTTTCCCACCCTACAACTTTAATTGACACCCAGAAGCCTACACTATTTCTTAAAATTAACCACAAAAAAAAAAAACCACTCCAAATTTACAAACATAATGTTGAGCAAAAGATGCCACACACAAATAAGGTTATTCTGTATGATTCCATTTACATAGAAGTCAAAACCAGTTTGTGATGTTAGAGTCAAGATAATGGTGGCCTGGGCTAGGAGCAGAATAGATGGCATGAGAGGGTCATGTTCTGTATTTTATTCTGGATGCTGGTTCCTTGGGCATGAACGTTATGAAAATTCATCAATGTGTACACTATAGATCTGCAAGTGTACAAATCCTGTATGTTATACTTCTATAAAAAGTTGAGATAAAACAATCAAACTCTTCCTTTGGCAGTTTGCCAGCTAAACAAAGACAAAAAAAATATACTGTGGGCAAGAAGGTGGACACTCTGAAAACACGAGGAAGTTTGACTTTGTCAACTATAGAGCTGCTGATAGTCTCATTAGAAGCTCTTGGCATTCCTTTCCCTCACAGCATTAAACAATTCATATAGCAATTCACTATATTAATTCCTATAATGAAAGTGTGTGGGAGGGGGCAGGTGTTGTAGGCAATCATGATGGTGACCTACAATTTCCAGAAAATGTTTGCTGGGATTTAGGCCACTGAGGCTTTAGCAAGTAGATGTAGAGCAATCCTGTGGTAAATTTTCATGTGACAGCTCATTAACAATGCATTTAAGATGTAAACACTTGACACATTTTTAGAAACACCGGTGCTGATTAGGTTCATTTCACTTTACCGGAAGTCAAAGATAATATGTTAAATAGGTTTTTCATTTTTACCCCCCTAACCATCAATAACATTAAAGAATAGGTTAACTCTAGCTTTGTTTCCTGCTTCCATAAATATGAAACATCCAGAAAATGAGAGTCCTTCAGTTTCTCTCATCTAATCAGTTTCCAGAATTTAGGGAGCAAAGATCTCAAATGTGTTTTGCTTATCTACCATGATTAAATACCAAGGTTGAGTTTATGTAGCTGTCTGGATAAAACTCATGCTATTGCAAGAAATAACAGTTGATTTGGACACAAAAAGTATTATGCAACGTATTAAGGGATTCATTTACCCGGTTTTTACTTAAAGTTAGACCACAGGAACTATAGGGCAGGAATGTTATCAGTGATGTTAACAGCTATATGCCCAGCCCCCAGCAGAGTTACAGAAAGCTGATTACTGAGTCAGTCACTTCACTGATCCTGATGCCAAGTCGGGGACAGTGAATAACAGTTATCATTTTAGGGGACAGTGAATAATAGTTATCATTTTAGGCTTGAGTTTCTTTAAATTACCAAGATAATATTTTTGCAAGATATATGCATTTCTTTCTCTTTTTTTTTTTGTAAATAAAGTTTTTTTGGAACACAGGAACATCCATTCACATGTAAGATGTATACATTTCAAGTAAATATATCTCCACCATTTTTTGAAAGTTGGGTTATTTTCCCTTGCTCATACTTAACTTAAGAAAAACGAACACTACGAAGTTAAAATGATATTCTTACTTTTACAAAACATCTATTGATGGCAGAGTAGTCTAAATTGTGAAAGCAATTAATTGTTCCTTGTCAACAGAAAGAACGGGGCTCCCAAAACTAGATTAAAAACCCAATGAAATAATGACTAACAATAGTAATAGTTATACTATTTACCATTTACTTTTTCTTTTCTATCTCCTGCTCATGGACCATTAGTAGACTCTAACAAATAAATAGATACATACTACAGAAATACCAATATTTGTCTCTACCAAAAGGATAAATAGTAACTTTGTGTAGTAACAACCTCTCCAATGCATTTAGAATATGACGTTAAAACAGACCTTTAGAGTAAGTGTTCCTTCTACTACCTCCAAGAAGTACCCCCAAAAAACAAATACATTGTATGACGGGGGGAAAAATGATCCAAACCACAAGCTAGAAAGAAGCCCAAGATGTCACCTGGCCTGTCATGTGCACATTATCAGCAAATTCATTTCACTCCACCAGCACAGGCGGTCCTCAAGACAGACGCACATGAAAGACTAAAAAACCCTGCCACGTGGTCTAATACTAGCAAGCCCCTGAATTCTGACACATCAAGCCCACTGAAAACTTGCATTAGCTTATTCTCTGTCCTAGCCTAATTATTATTTCAGAGAACAATCTCCCTTTTTTTGACAATTTTTCCTGTCCCTTGTTTAAAATGGTTGAGGAGCAGATTCAGGTGCTATTTTTGGTACATGAAATAAATATTCCATTTATTCTATTGCATTTCTGTTATATTGTATGATCAGGTGGTTGCTACTCTTCATTCTGGCTCCTCTAGATACCATGTCTACATACTCTAACCTGCATTAGTCCCTGCCTACATGAGCATTTAATGAAAAACCCCATGGCCACATACCTCATAGTTGCAGCAAATTGGACATTACAAAGGAAGAATCACTTCCTCTAAAGTGTAACCATTAACTAAAAGAAAACCCTGATGTGACACGAGCTGTCTATGACACGAGACATCTGTAACACTGATAAATCACAACCCTAGAGGGAGAACTAGGTACCTAGGAAGTATAAGATCTCAGAGGCACACTCTCAGCCCTGATCAATTAAATTCTCTTCCTATGAGACAAAACACACGTATTCCACAGTTAAAGGCAGAGATTTTGAAATGCAAATACACCCAGGTAAATTGTTCTGAAACTTCATGACTCTTATATCTGTGAACCAATGTTCTAACATTAATACTTTTTTAATCGACTCAACTTTGCTAACTGAAATTTTTGGAAAGACAATTTTAGGGGCCACCTGGGTGGCTCATCTGGGTAAGCATCTGCCTTTGTCTCAGGTCATGATCCCAGGAGCCTGGGATCGAGCCCCGTGTCAGGTTCCCTGCTCACCTACCCCACCCCTGTTTGTGCATTCTCTTTCTCTCTTTCAAATAAATCAATAAAATCTTTCTTTTAAAAAAAGATAATTTTATGTTGCCACTGTAAATATTCAGTATCATTAGTATACAGTCAATATCACTTGCCATATTTTAGAAATAGAGAAATATCCATCCAACATCATCTCATGTACTACCTGAAATACTGTAATAAATTATTGGTTTAAATTCACACTAAAGAGTACTAAATGAGTGATATCCAAATTCTCAACACTCCTGCAGCCTGTGCTCTGACTAAAGCAGGAAAGACCGCCAAAAAGAGGTAGGAAGGGCACTGAGAACTGGAAGAAGCCATGTGTGAAGGCTGCATGCTTGGGGTGTTGTGGGGTGCATGTCATAAGCTATAAGAAATACTAGTACAAAGGAGCAGGCTGTCGCCCACCGCACAATTATTTGTGTCAGGGGATGTCCCTGCATCTGTGTCATAGGGGAAGTCCACCGTACTGGTTGATATGAAGGTCTTTCTCCTCTTCTATGCACCAGCTCTTTCACACATCTGAGCTCACAAATTACCCATCACAAAGAAATCGTATGCTGTTAGTAGGTCTCTTCATTGTGGCTGACAGTGCAGAACAAATGTCAGTCCCTGTGCTGAGACCAAATTTCTGGAATACTAACAGGGGTTCCCAATAGGAGGAGACACATTACCTAAAGGTCACCCCAATAACTCCTGGAGTGAGCTCCTGAATTCTGCTTGCTTCGTGCCATATTCACCAAAGTGCTGTATGTTCTAGCTCTCCGTGGCTACCTTCTCTCCAACCAGATTCTCAGTTCTCTGATCATCTTTCCATTGCTCTTAACACCTAGCTCTCAGCAAAACAGGTGCCTAATTTATAGAAAAAGCAAGTGAGTGAATCTGAATGCATCAACCATAAATGAACAAACGAACGGATGAATGAATGAATGAATGAAAATTAATCAGCTTTGCCAAAAGGAGCACCTGAATGCCTAAAGCATGCCCCTAAATTATCCCAACATGTCCAAAAATATCAAGGAACGTAGCAAAAATCCCATCAGTACGCCTTTTGGAGAAATAAGTTCCCCTTCCTTTGCCCTAGCTGAACAAAGATCTGCTGTATTCTCTCTTCTCAGTGCCCCCTTCTTACAAGCTGTGCAATCTTGGTAAAGTTAGTTAACTTCTCTGAACTTCAGTTCCCTCATCTGTTAAATTCTGAAGAAAAACATCTGCCCCATGAGTCGTGATAAAAAATTAAATCAGAGAATTAAAGAAAATTGACTACCATACTACCTAGAGTATATGGTAAGCCAAAGATGCTGGCAACATTTTTGAACCAGATCACAATACCAAGATAAACTATCAATGGCATAACGGTTTCGCGTCTTGTTACAGTGTAACACCCACATGCTTTCATTCACTGTCCTGATACCTCAACCAGTGTTGAAAACAAAACCACAGGTTCAAATGGCATCACTTAGGTTAAGGCCCCAAAGTCAGTAAACCATGACTTAATTACCTAACCTAACTGCAGTTTCAACGTCCAGAGAATATAACCTTTACCCAGTCAATGTGGGAATTTCCTGGTCAGCACCAGAAAGGTTACTGACAGACCCCTTTCATTCCCCTTAGGAGGGCAACCCCACCTAAAACAATGAATTCTTTGCTAATGATTTCCTTCCCCCTCTCCCCACCTCTCTACCTTCAAAATCCTTTCTTTCACTGTATGTAGCCCTTTGGATCTCTCCTCCACTTGATAGCTGGGAGGCTGCCCAATTTTTGAATGGTTTAATGAAGCCAATTAGATTTTTTTAATTTACTTGGTTGAATTTTTGTTTTTTTAACACCAGTATCAGAATATGATGTTTTTAATGCTCACAGAAAATGGAGCAGGTTAGCAGGTCCCACTGGCATAAACAGGAAATAGCATCATGTACAGTCTTCATAAATGCACCTTACCAAATGTATCCTGGGTTGAGGATGGCCACAATTCACTCCCATTGTGAAGCCCCCGGCATGTTTCACTTCTTTCTTGCTCTGAATCCCCTACGCTTATAATACCCAGACAGCATCCCTCATTTCTAAATCAGAAGGATGAGCACCTGCACCTACAGGAGGGGAAGTTTAGGATCTGATGCCTGTAATATTTTTCAGACAGAGAACACTCTCCCAATGCCTCTACCCAGGAGATGGTGAACTACTCTGACATCTCAGCTGTTGCCCCTCCAAGCAGATTCACACACCTCTTGGCTAACATCCCCTTCGGGCAGGCATCTAATCATGTTTACAGTTATTCATGATGACTGGCTATACACAGATAGTGCCTTTGGTGTCAAACCGAATGGCCCTGTAGACCCCTAGCCCAAGAGAGCCGGAAGATACAGACATACATTAAATAAGACACAGGCAGAAACATAGCATCCACTTCTGCGCAAGGGAAAGAGAGTGAAGCCGACCTGCTAGTCTCCTCCAGAGCTCTACTGTGGGGAGGCCCACGGCAAGCAGAGCGGGATCAAAAAAATTTGAGTTGCTTTGGGACCAGAAAGCTTGCCAGAAAGCTTCTGTGGGTGTCTGCAAGCAAATATGCCAGCAAGAAAAAAGATGAACTGTTTTGCAGGGGAATCATCTTGAACCAGAAGGACGAATATGCACGGTAAGTGCCAGAGTGTGTTCCTGAACCTCTGAGCTAGTACACATCTAGTGTAATTTCCACGCACTTCTCCACAGAAGAACTGCTCCAAGAACACAAGGTGGAGAAGTGCCTTTCGCCATCTGCAATAATCTAAACGGGGAGTCATAGTGGGAGAGGGCGGAGATAATGACATGAAGAGACAGCCTCCAGTCCTCAGAATCCACCATAATGAACACTCTGTATTTAAACAAGGCAAACTTGCATTTCCTCAAAAGGCATTTAGACACAGTCACATAACTGGGAGTGAGTCTAAAAACTCTAGAGAGAGCGGCACATTTCCCCACTGACACAGCTGTATTGAAAAATCAACCCATGGCTCTAAGGGAAATGAGAAAACACAACTGGTGATTTCTAGCAAGGCATCCAATCTTCATTTTTGTGATCCCTCAATTCTCAGTTCAAGTATAAACAGACATTTTTTTTCCCCTGAAGTAGGAAAAGGATTAAGTAGGACGCTTTCTGAGTTCTGTGTAGCATATGTTCATCAGCTTTCCTTTTGTAGCATTTATGGATTCATTCTGGAGTAGGGTTAAGCTGGAGCAAAGCAATTTGGCATGCTTGCATTTGCTTTATGGGGAGAAGCAAGTGCCGTCTGGTCTGCAGGGGCCACCCTCACCTGAGCAGCAAAGAAGCTTCCTGGAACCCTGAGGGGGATGCTGATTATTTTCCTTACAGGGATGCTCAAGCTGAGCCTCCTCCCTGCAAAAAAGAAAATAGGCTTCATGCAAATCACCCTCTGGAAAGTGGTGGCCTGGGGGACAAGAGTGATCATTATCACAGAAACTTAATTTCTGGCCAACTTCAAAGATCACCCCTCAGTATCTGCACAGCCACACCACCTCGGGGTCAGCATTCCAATCCGTCCCAGCCTAAGGAGCACATTCAGTGACAGATATGATTTCCCAGTCTGTACACGGGCTTCTATAGGCTACATCCCCATGGCAGAATCCAGGGCCGCGCTTAATGAGGGCGTAGTAGAAGAATCTGTAATGTTCACCATGCAAATTTAAGAAGCAATACTTATCATTTTTTTTATGGGAAAAAGCAGTACATACCATTTTTTTTTATAAAGCATATCTACAAAGAAAACGGACTGGAAAGAAAGACCCGGAAATGCCATAGGTAGTCGTCTCTGGGCAGTAGGATCTCCAACAATCTCTACTTCCTTCTCTTTTAGGGATCCATTTCCCAAATAAACTAAAATGTAAGTGTATCCTTTTTGTAATGTGAATAAAGTGATTATAAAGTAGTTTAAAGATACAGACTGGCATTTACAAAAAAGTTTTTCATCTGTAAAACAGAGAAGCTATTCCATTCAAAGTAATATGATTGACCTGCACCATTAAGAAGGAACTATCCAGGGCACCTGGGTGGCTCAGTGGGTTAAAGCCTCTGCCTTCGGCTCAGGTCATGATCTCAGGGGCCTGGGATCAAGCCCCGCATCGGGCTCTCTGCTCTGCAGGGAGCCTGCTTCCTCCTCTCTCTCTGACTGCTTCTCTGTGATCGCCGTCTGTCAAATAAATAAATAACATCTTAAAAAAAAAAAAAAAAAAAGAAGGAACTACCCGATCTCATGGTCCACTCTATTCTCACCATCACTAACCGCTTGGTAAGCACCTGCTGTGTGCCCTGCCCAGCAATAGGCATCAGTACTCAACTAAGTAACTCAGGTAATAACTAAATTATTTACATCATTGGGGCCCTCCCAGGGTTGTTTAAGTTGGAAAACCTGAAAAACAACATTTAACAAGGGGATTAACCCATCCACCTGCCCTATACTGCACCTTGTCAGAAAATCTCTCCCAGTCATGGAATTAAGTAGAAATAAGTAGGCCTTGGGTCCAGACCAAAGCTGACTCCAGCAAGTATGAGCACCTGACCTAGCTCAAGCTCCTCAGATACTTGCTCCCAGGGAAGAGGAGCTGGAGTGATTCCTATCAGTCTCTGTCCACCCCTTAAAAGGGATGAGGGAGCAGCGGGCATAGTCCAGGTGGACCGGCTACACAGAGCAGAGCAGCAAGTATGCAGGGAGAATTCGTGGGAGAGGATGTGCAGCCCGAGTCAGTCACTGTGCTTTAGGATGGAGCCACTGAGAATCAGGGTGGTTTATCCATTTACCACTCCTGTGCCAGGGGGTTAACCACTTCCTGGTCCAATGTCTCAGAAGCCTCTCAGTCCAACCTGCCCTCAAATCATAAGCTAGCTGGTTGTCTTAGAGCAAATGCCATCTTTTGTTGTTTTTGTCTCTGTTTTGGTTTGTTTCTTAAAAACAAATGATTCTGAACCAAGAGTTAGGAGAAGAGTGAAAAACTATGAACCCTCTTTCCCCTGTCTGCATGGCTGATTCCCCCCACCGTCCTTCCTTCAGATCTCAGCTAAAATGTCATAAACTCAAGCCCATGCAGACCACCGCATATGAAGAGGTCTGCTCTGTTTTGCCTTCTGTTGCAATAAGACTTAACTTTTAATTATATATGTATTGTTTGTTAAATAGTTGTGATCTGTCTCCTTCCCTAGATGTAAACTCATCAAGAGTTTCTTGACCTCCTGGCTCATTTCAGGAGGTCAATGGTGTTGAAAGCATTAGTTAGTCAAGTAAATTAATACATATTCATTCATTCAATATACAAACAATCACTGAGCAGTTAATGTTTGCAAAACTTGGTCCTTTCTCCATAAAGAACTAATGATTCAAAGAAGGAGATTAGGTATATATGCAAAAGCAAGGAATATCCACACAGAAGACACCACTGAGGGCCTATCCAACAGCCATCCACCCCTTCGTGTACCTTGAAAGTAAAATCTCAATTTTATTGGACTGTCCTCCCTCCACAAAGCCATGTACCAGGGAAGGTGAGATTAACCCAGCTCAGGGGTAAATCCTGATTAGTTTAAAGCAGAGAATGGGTTACAGCTGCTCAGATACCATCTATTTGGCCCCTAAGGCAGCTGGGCAGAACAGGATCAAGACTTCGAGAGTCCTCAGTCACACCCCCAACACACACACACACACACACACACACACACACACACACACAACCAGACACCTCCAGATGTAAGCAGCCCCTCTAGTTACCAAACATGCTGACCAAATGTTATCATGTTCTAGATATACCCTGACAAGAAGAAATTTAGATTGGAAAGCACCAACCTAAGCCAACCAAGGTAATCCCATCCCATGTGCCAGTGTCTGGTTTAGGAAGGAGTATGTGGCTGCAATCAGCCAAATGTAACCGCACAAGAAGCGTGCTAGAGGAGTTACAGGAAAGGTCTCTTGTTTTTAAAAAGGGATACAAAGAATAAACAGTCTCTAATGCCAGTGGATGCTACCACATGTCCAGGTGACTCCCCAGAATGAATAAGCCATTTTTAGAATCCTTAAGGCAGTCAGTCTGAGGACCAAGTCAAAACAGTGAAAATTGGCAGAGGAAAAAAGCAAGAAATGAAGACTTTAATGACAGTGTTGAGCCACCATATTAACATAACCCAGAGCTGCCCTCTTGGGATATCTTGTTCCTTAAGGTAATTCATTTTCCTTATTCTGATAGCTTTTATTCTGTGTTCAAATATAAACTGGTAGAGAAATTCACAAAATAATTGACAATACTTAGCAATCTGTCAACAGCTTAGAGCTCAAAATCCTCTCCCTGCTGCACAGTGACAACCATCAAAGGCACCCTGGTGGGTCCCCAGTTGCTTGGCACCAGGGAAAAGTGGATTAAGGTTGGATTCCAGACATTCAAAGCCCGGGTTCTATAATGCCTTCCCATCAATCATGATATCCATGGGGCTCAGCAGGTAGACATGGAGAGGGTAGGAAGCTTTTTTTTTTTTTAAATTCCCTTATTGTTCAAACTATTTTGAGTTGACTTTCTAATTATTTGCAGCCAAAAGCATCTTCACTGATAAATCTATCTTCACATAATTAGCAACAAATTTATGTGACCTCCTTTGAGCAAAAGACTCAGGAGAAAATGGTACAGAGATTCATGGTTCTGCCCACATTCCTCCAAATCTACAGATGATGGGTCTTCAGTGAATTTCTCCCTAAAAGGAAGACAACTGAAATGCCAGGAAAAAGAATTAACCATGTGATCATCTGACACTGTCTCCATCATGACAGTCATAAAGCATAGCACAAATGCTCATGCGTCTCCTTGTCTCAGTGTTGGGCAGCATATTTTAAGGATACCAAGTTGTGCATTTTGTTATCCCTCCTATATATTCCCCTCTTACCTTAAGAACTTCGACAGAGATTGCATTCCCTTTGTCCAAATGTAGAAAGTACTAGAAGGCAATCTCTAACACCCCTACCCCCTCACACACACACACACAAAATTTTAGCCCCAGAAAAATCTGCATTTTTCTTTCATGGAAGGGAATGTGCTAGACACCAGCAAAAAGGACAGGGATAAAACCAAGTTTGGACTGTGTTATTTAAAACCATTCTGGTTCCCTTATTCTTGTTTAGGTGGAATACTACCAGGGAGAAACTAGAGGTTTTCTAGTTTCTTTCTTTTTTTTTTTTTTTTAATTTGACAGACAGAAATCACAAGTAGGCAGAGAGAGAGAGAGGAGGAAGCAGGCTCCCTGCCGAGCAGAGAGCCCGATGCGGGGCTCAATCCCAGGACCCAGGAATCATGACCTGAGCCGAAGGCAGAGGCTTTAACCCACTGAGCCACCCAGGTGCCCCGGTTTTCTAGTTTCTTAAGGTAGTGGAGGCTAGAACTGTATTCCCAGGCAGATCTCTAGGGAGGTCATAGGACTTTTGATGGGGATGATGAAGAGATTCTGGGAACATAAATACTAAATCCCTGAAAAAGAGCCCAACTTCCTTTGGAGAGAAGTAGAGGGCCACCCAACACTGCACGAATGAGGAAACTCTTAGAGTGACCAGCATGCACTAAGTAACAGAGGTCCTTTTCTTGAATATTCTGTGTATAGGGACCAAAGGCAGGCAGCCCCAAGATGGACCATTTTAACATGATAATTATTTTCAGTTAAAAATCAATCAAAACCCAGAAGGTTTGAGAAAAGCTCTTTACCTGATAGACAGGGAGGAACCTAACAAGGCCTGTATCCGCAAAGTCCTCTCTTTGACCCACTCTTTCTGGGAGGTCCAGCAAACATTTGGTTACCAAATATTTACTCTTTTTCATCTCCCTGTGAATTACAGTTCCTCCACTTTAAACTCCCAAGCCCTACCCTCTTCTCCTTAATTCATATAACCTCATCTGGCCTATCTTCGGAGTTTCAACAACACGTACGTGGATTTTCCACATGTATTAAATCAAATCTGCTTCTCTCCTGTTAATCTGTCACATGTCAGTTTGATTCTTAGTCCAGCTAGAAGGTCCTTGGAGGAGACAGGAAATTCTTGCTCCTCACAAGGCCTACGGCAGACATGCTGCATCAGTGGCACTCCGAGCACCACAAAGATGAAACTACACAACATTATGAGAAAAAAAATTAATAATAATAACCAAGTAGGAAGGTCTGCATGATTAAAATTCAAGTATTGAACATTCAAAGCAATTTTTCAAAATTAAACCTTTAAATCAGAATGCAAACTCAGTTTGTATTTTTAATTGGCTTGACACGTCATGAGCTCCCTAAGGACACATTACCAAGTCAAACTCCTACTAGTTATTCAATATATTCCTGCAAGTCCTGTTACCTTAAAAAAAGAAAAATTAACTGTAAGATAGATAGTTCCATGGTAGGTGAACATCACTGAATATTTTCAAAAACATTCAACTAAAAGCCAGTAACAGAACACTTTTATTTTAATTCTTGCTAGAGAGTGCCACGCCTATTCATGGGAAAAAGACTCTATTTCTCTTAATAGCTGGGAATTAGTGGAGACTGAATATAAGGAAAACAAGTGCCCTATATGCACGGCACTTTAAATAGTTGAGATTCCCAAACAATACAAGAGCATTTTCAAGTCACACATGGGATATGAAATGAAAATATTCTTGGAGGAAATCTTCTCTAATAATACTTACCTACTTCAGAGGGTGCTGGGAAGCTCTATTAACACCAACAGAATACTTTTAGATCTTCAAATAAAAGGACTATAGAAATGCAAAGTATTATTATTATAGTTCTGAAATAATTTCACACCTAGGGATGAGAAAACCCCAGGCCAAATTTTACTGCCTCTCTCCTGCCTGATAAACAAGAAATGCCACAAGCATGGGGTGGAAATCAAACAGAACAAAGACATCAAAGTTTCTCTTTTACTTGAGCTTTGTATTCCCCCAGATGTCATTTTAGGGGACTCAGAAAAAAAAAAATGAGTCCCTTTAAGGTCAGGGTTAAGTAAAGAGACAATGTTCTTATTGTTTTGTTGTTGTTTTTTTTTTTAAACCAGATAAAGTAACAACCAACTGAGGTGGAAAAATACCCTTGTCCATGTCTACAGGGCACAGTTCTTCTGTGCACCCGCCAAACTTAAAAATGGCCAGATAAATTATTACCTGAATCACCCACCAGTGCAATCTCACCCAGGAGGTCAAAAAGCAACTGCTTTAAGAGACACCAGGATTTCTATTTAGTGACAGAGCACAAGACTGTCCTCTGTTGCTGCTGACGGAGCTGGTGGTGATGCTGTTGATGAGATGACGGTGAGGATGGTGATTACAGGTAATGAAGGATATAGAACAGAAGGTCTCAGACCCTGCCGATCAATGGAATCACCTGTGGAGCTTTTTACATTGGTCCCCATCTCAGATCTACTGATTCTGAACCTGAAAGATAGACCTAAAGTGTTGCCTTGCGTTAGCAGAGCCATTAGGATAACAACTGAAGTGACAGTGTTTGCAAACAACGTCATGATTAAGAATGCAGACTTTGTAGAGAGACTGGCTGGTGCTTACTAGCTGTGTGACTCTGGGCAAAATACTTCAGCCTCAAGCCTCAATTTATACATCTATAAAATGGAAATGCTATTACTGCCTACACCTCATAAGGTAGATGCCTAGGAAAGAAAGCAAATTCTGAAAGCATATGTTAATTCCAAGGAAGACCAAGAGTTCCACATTAAAGAACACATTACCAATCAGACCAACACGATAATTTAAGTATTAAATATTGATTTAAGCAAAAATTGTGATATAATTATGTTAGGGGGCGGTGGGGACCAGAAGCAATAAGAGTGGGGACTGTCAAAGAACTACTGTTAAAATCAATACAGCAGGGATAAAAAACCCAGCATAAACACATTTTTGGCAACAGATAAAAACGGGAAGTATCAGAGTTGAAAGTTGCCAATTGTGGGGTGTGGGCTGGAAGGGTAGGAGAAATGTAGGAGAAGGGTGTAGGTGTTGCAGTTTTTCAATATTTGCTTTTTAGTGCTGTTCTATTCAAACAAGGTAGATAGGTTGCCTTGATAAAAATAAAGGTGAATTTTAAAAGATAATTCATAACATGTATAATATTGGATGTCTTTATATACTAGGGTTACCATAAGGTTTTTCACCAAAACTTACTTTTTAAAAAATTCGTTGATAGAATCCTTCCAACTGTACCACCAAAATGTCCAGGTGCTAAAAGTTTACAATAACCATTTACTATGTTCCCGGCACCCACGGCCCTCCTTAGAGGGATATAGCCACTGCCACCCACAGTGCTGCACAGAAGGTAGGGAACAACATTCCAAACTCACATTCTCGGCTTTTCACCCAGTGCCAGAGAGCAAGGTAGACCAGGGAATGCTGACAAGGGAGGGTAGCCTCCGGGGGCTCAGAGGAGCAAGGAGCCGGAGGCACAAACGGAATGTCCAACACAAGCACCAGGTAGAGTTTTATTTTTATTTTTGTTTTTTAAATTTATGTCCCTTTTCTACTCAGCCTTATATTTAAAAAAAAAAAAAAAAACCTTGATTTTTCAATCTGTTTAACATAAATGGCATCATCGTCATCAGCATCACCCTCATTCACTGATGTTATGCCAGCACCTGACAACTGGCTAAGCACTCTCTCACACACATCACGTTGATGTCAACCTCAGAACACCTCGATGCAGAAGACTGGGCAAAGGTTATCCTGATTTTACAGCTGAGAACTTAAGAAAAGTTGGGTATTTTGCCCAGGATCATAAAGCTACCAACAGCAGCGCCCAAACTAGAAAGCATGTTTTCTAACATATCAGGTAAGTCTCTTTCCACCATACAAGGCACTCATGCTACTTATTCACAGTAGGAGTGCAAAATTGATGTTCCTGTGAGAAAATCATTAACCAACTTTGTTCTAGGCACTGCACAGAACACAGAAGTAGTCAACAAACAAGACACAAGGGGAAACAGAGTGCACTTGCCCATTCCATTCTCGAGAAACCACAAGGAATGCCAGAGACCAAAATAATTGAGTTTTCAATCACACTGTACACGTCGTTGAAAAGAAGGTGTTCAGTAGGGCAAGGCAAGTGTTCAAAAGAAGAATAAAGATTCAGGGAAAAGCAGAAAAGTACGTAATGAGTTTTGTTTGGGGAGGCTAGAGTAGAGGGAAGGAAATCACAGTCCCTTCACAACCCCCGGCCCAGGGCCCCAGAAACTGGAGTGAAGACCTCTCTGCTTCTCTTGCCATTTCCAGCTCTCCCCCGACATACACACACACATCCTTTGAGAACTTAGAGAAGCAGCCAGAAGTGACTTCTCTCTACCAAACACAGGAGTCATAAGAAGTCCAGCAAAATGGCCCACTTTTAAAACACTAATTGAGAACTCTGCACCTTTTATAACTCACTGCAAAACGTTCAGATACTTACACGTGATGGAAGGAAGTAATGAATGATATTTTAATTGTAAACCTCCAAACACAGCCCGTTTATTATCTAGCTCCCTAATGTGTCAACTATTACTTCGGCTTCTGTGGTTCCAAGACTGAAGCCAGTTGGCTAATTTGAGAAGGATTATTGGAAGAAGACTAGGAGCTCGGGGAGTCATGGAAAATAAGCCTAATTTTCCACTGGAAACTAAGGCTTAGCAACCATCATTTGCCAAGACAGACATGGAGACTAAAGAATGGGAACTGCTAAGGTAGTCCCACAGTAGGTATGTTCAGAGCAGAATGCCCACTGGGAGAAAGGAGAATCCTCTAGCTCAAAACTGAAACTGCACATGAACACCCACTTAATCCAGCTACTGACCATGCACCCACCCCTAGGTCAAGTATAGGCCCCTGGGTATGGACTCATCTAACCACCCAAAAAGGAAATCAAAGCACTGTTAGGAAGGGAAAACAGATACAAGACAGGGAAAGAAAGGGAAAGGGAGACAAGTCCTTCTACACTTGCCAAGACTTTCTTCAAAAATTCCTTAAGAACCTAACTAAGTAGCAGTTAGATCATTAATTTCTGAAGACTCTATTAACTAATAATTGTCTACACACAGCCAAAGAAAGCATTTACCCTGATGCCTACAAAACTTCATCTTGACAACTTCTCACTTCCAGAGGCCTTACTTCTCACTTCTTTTGAAAGCTATCTTTTCCTCTGATTCCTAAAGACAAAGCAGAATTTGTCCTTCTTTAGTACTGACATGCTCATTTTGGAAACATTATCCTGAAGCTTCCAAAGAGCACAGACTTCTCAAAATGTCTAATGAATCAATTCAGAAGGATGCTGATTTGATGATAATGATGATGACAGTAATATTAACAAGAGCAGCAGCAACTAACACATACTGAGCATTTGTCATGGCCAGGACCTGTTCCAAGCCTTTAATACCTAATAATTCATTTAACCTTCACAACAACCTTATGAGGAAAACAATATTATTACCTCCATTTCACGAACTAGGAAACTGAGACACAGGGGGGTAAATAAGGTGCCCATGGTCCAACAGTTAATAAAAGTCAACCCAGGACTGAATCCATGTCTGACTCCAAATACCAATTTAACAAAGGATTTTCATTGAGAGCAGAGGAAAGGGTATGTGCTTCGTGAAAACATTCTCCAATGAGAAATGGGAGCATCATAACGGTACCTAAAGACTGCAAGGTTCTGAAGTTTGCCACATTTGCCAGCCCCAATAATTTATGAGAATTTATTTCTAAGATGCCATCAAGTACCGCTTTACTCCAACATGTGGCTCAGTGGTCCAGAGGTGTGTAAGTTATATGCCTGAAAATCATTAGAGAAAATTTCCATGCCAACCAGCCTTCATGCACCAGAGTTTAGTCATTCCAAAGCAGAGCCTCCAAATGGTGCTTATATAGCTCATGTTTTGATCATTCAAAAGAGGTTTTCTCCAATTTCCCTGCAAAAATCTTTTCCCCCTCAAAACAAACATTAAAAATTCAGCCCCATAAGTAGATTTGTCATAAAGTTAGGAATAACTTAAAATATAAGGTAAATCAAAATGGCTTTTCGACTTTAACTTAAGTGGTCACGGTCATGATTGCTGTAATAAAAACGACAGGGAAAAAAACCCAAAATTGTCAAAAACATAATTGATGATGAAAACAAATGTTAAATTATGGCATATTTCACCCTGGCCACCAAAGACTCTTGATGAAACTGCAGCCCTGTAATTCCCCAGAATGAATTCTTTAAATTAAAATACTTCATGCAGAACAGAAATTAAACAATGAATCAAAGAACAATGCTGTACAGCGGTATGCTTATAAATATACCTAGCAAAGAGGAAACAATTACATTTTTCCATGAAAAACCAACACAATTGTAATGTTTCACAGAGAGCCGATGGGTACTTTTCCCATTGCTTCAAACTTGGAAGTTCATTTCCTGTAACTCACTTATGGTCCACGGAGACTGGGCAGAATGAAATTAGCTACACCAAACTGGCTGGCTTTCTCCTTTCTACAAAACTAGCTTCACCGTGCAACTGCACAACTGACTTCCATGATAAATTTCATCCAACCCAATTCAAATGCCACTCTGCATTTTAGTTTAAATGCTTTATTTGGCCAGCTGGTTTTATTTAACCATCGACTAGAAGTGGTACGAGTGCATTCTTTTTCCAGCTAGCATTAATCTTAGTAAACTGAGCTCCATTGGAATGTCTTAACTGCTGAGAAGAAAGCAAAAGTCAGCAAGCATACAATTGCATTTGGCTACCCTCAGCACATCATTTTATTTCCTCCTGCTCTCTGCTAACTATTGCTCAGCACTTTTGCCTAAGAGGGGGGACAAGCAGGTGGTTAAGGAAGTTGTCCTGTCAGCTGTATCTTTAATCCGAGTGTTTAAATCTCTGAATAAAAGAAAAATCAATGTTGTAAAGGCAATGTTTGTCAAGGCCATGTAATAAATACACTTACCTTTACAGACTGTTCTCAATGGATTTTCCTTCTTCACTGAGCTTCAAAGCTACAAAGAGATAAAAACAAAAGTAGGGCGTTATCTGTGAATAAAACACCAAACATTTCCTCTCCATGTCTCTAAGGAGAATTTCCATATGCCTATGTCTGTGGCACTGGCCAAGTAACTGGGGACTCATACATCCCTCACAAAAGGCCAAAAAAAGACTGTCATCAAGTGAACACAGCACACACGTCAGGCCAGAATTCAGTCAGACACACCGGTCAGATGGATAGCGAAATCTTTTGGGGTATGAGCGCCTCAACAGCATGGGAATGGCCAATAAAGCGCAGAGACACAATTCTGGTAAACGCTGCACAGCACACTCACTCTGACCGAGCATTTTATGTTCTTACTTCTTTCTGCACACTGTTTCCATTTCTCTGAAAAAGTTTTACATGGGGGAGCCCATTCCATTTCTACGAGGCACATGGTCCTTCCAAGGAAATAGTATTTATGTCATACTAATATTTCAAGGGGCTGATATAACCTCCGCACATCATTACTCATATGGTGACACCATAAGGTCAAAACTACTTGGGATATTCCTCTTTCTGTCACTCTTGGCTAGGTCCTAACATCTCATAATAGTGCAGTAGCTGGGAATAGCCAACTAATCCATGGTTTTCCCATGGTTCTTTTTCTTTTCCTCCCATGTCCTAAGTACTCACTTCAGTCCTTACCAAAGAAACCATTACTGCTGATGCCTGGCCACTAAAGACCAAGACTAAACTTCCGGGCTGTGATATAAATCCTAGAATATTAATGCACGAGATAAAGCCTCTCCATGAGACAATATTAGAAATTCCCCCTTCCCCCTGTTATATGGATTTCAATGGTGTTGGGAGAAAACTAACCTGGGATAAACATAATTTGGGGAAAACTACATAAAATAGTATAATACTGCATTTTTTTAAAAATATGAGACTTATGGTCTGAGAACATAGAGACCGACCTGTATGCCTTTCCAATTTAAACACACAGAAATGCTAACTAAGCAAAATATGGTGATAATTTGGAAGGACCAAGATGGTAGAGAAGTAGAAGACCGAGATATCATCAGGTCCCAGGAGTTCAGCTAGTTATCAAAACATTCTGTACACCTACAAACTCAACAGGACATAAAAGAGAAGAAGAGCAGCAATTCTAGGAACAGAAAATCAACCACGTAGCAGAAGGTAGGATGTGCAGAGAAGTGAATCTGAAGCCACAGGAAGATAGACCGTGGAGGGAGGAGCTGGCTCCTGGCAAGTGAGAGAGCAGTGGAACAAAAAATCCTAACTCTTTTTTTTTTTTAGATTTTATTTATTTATTCCACAGACAGAGATCACAAGCAGGCAGAGAGGCAGGCAGAGAGAGGAGGAAGTAGGCTCCTTGCCGAGCAGAGAGCCCGATATGGGGCTCGATCCCAGGACCCTGAGATCATGACCTGAGCTGAAGGCAGAGGCTTTAACCCACTGAGCCACCCAGGCACTCCAAAAAATCTTAACTTTTAGAAGTCTGCTCCACTGAAGGACATTGCTCCAAAGGCTAAGCGGGAAGTGGAGCCCTTGCAGGGACAGTGTGGTCTCAGGACCCACAGGGACACAAAAAGACCAAGGGTGTCTGAGTGCAGCAGATCTCCCAGGTATCAGAGTGGGGAAGTCAGCTGCAGAGATGGAGCGGAGCAGTGGGCTCTCAGCTCAGGGTTACCTTAAACAATGATCCAAGACACACTTGAGCCACTGCTCTTCGAGCAGGGACCCTACAAGCACCATATCTGGGGAGACCCCCTCCTTCCTCCTCCAACAGCGTGAGAGTGCACACCAGGAATCTGCTGGGTTTGGAGACTCCAAACGGGGCCGTGCACCAGAGATAGAAACGCTCGGTCACAGACCTGGTGAGCACAGAGTGCGACCGGAGACCAGGGAGATGGGAGGGATTGAGCGCTTTTCTCTGAGGGCTCACTGAGGAGTGGGGTCCCAAGCTCTCAGCTCCTATGAGGCCAGAGATTGGGAGGCCGCCATTTTCATTCTCCGCCTCCAAAACTGTACAGAAAGCGTTCAGAGAACAAAAGCTCCAAGAGTGAACACAAGCAGATTATTTAGCCTGGCCCCTGGCAAGGGTGGTGCAATTCCGCCTTGGGCAAAGACATTTCAGAATCACTGCCATAGACCTCTCCCCCAGAAGATCAGCAAGAACATCTAGCCGAAACCAAGTTCACTGATAAATGAGAACTGCAGAGCTCTAGAGCTAGAGGAAAGCAACACAGAGAATTCATGGCTTTTTTCCCATTATCCTTTAGTCCTTCAAAGTTAATTTTTTTT
>PISX010017011.1:0-30257 GCA_004024625.1 Mellivora capensis
CAAAACAGATAATCACATCAAAAAATGGGCAGAAGATATGAACAGACACTTCTCCAATGAAGACATACAAATGGCTATCAGACACATGAAAAAATGTTCATCATCACTAGCCATCAGGGAGATACAAATTAAAACCACACTGAGATACCACCTCACACCAGTTAGAATGGCCAAAATCAGCAAGACAGGAAACAACGTGCATTGGAGAGGATGTTTAGAAAGGGGAACCCTCTTACACTGTTGGTGGGAATGCAAGTTGGTGCAGCCACTCTGGAGAACAGTGTGGAGGTTCCTCAAGAAGTTAAAATTAGAGCTTCCCTATGACCTTGCAATTGCACTACTGGGTATTTACCCCAAAGATACAGATGTGGTGAAAACAAGGGCCATCTGTACCCCCAATGTTTATAGCAGCAATGGCCACGGTCGCCAAACTGTGGAAAGAACCAAGATGCCCTTCAACAGATGAATGGAGAAAGAAGATGTGGTCCATATACACTATGGAGTATTATGCCTCCATCAGAAAGATGAATACCCAACTTTTGTAGCAACATGGATGGGACTGGAAGAGATTATGCTGGGTAAAATAAGTCAAGCAGAGAGAGTCAATTATCATATGGTTTCACTTATTTGCGGAGCATAACAAATAACACGGAGGACATGGGGAGATGGAGAGGAGAAGGGAGTTGAGGGAAATTGGGGGGGGAGATGAACCATGAGAGACTATGGACTGTGAAAAATAACCTGAGGGTTTTGAAGGGATGGGGTTGGGAAGTTGGGGGAGCCTGCTGGTGGGTATTGTGGAGGGCACACATTGCATGGAGCACTGGGTGTGGTGTAAAACTATGTATGTATTCTGAATTCTGTTACGCTGAAAAGAAATTAAAAAAAAAAAGAAACTAAATGGAATACCAGTAATATAATATTCATTGAAAAGAAGAAAGGATAGGTCATCTGGGTGGCTCAGTCAGTTAAGCCTCTGCCTCTTGGTCATAATCTCAGGGTCATGAAATCAAGCCCCATATCCATCTCTGTGCTCACTGTAGAATTTGCTTGGGATTCTTGGGATTCTTTCCCTTCCCCTCCCCCTACTAGCGCTTTCTCTCCCTCTTTCTCTTTTTCTCTCTCAAATAAATAAATAAATCTTTTTTAAAAATGCAGAAAATATGAACCAACATTTCTCCAAAGAAGACATGTGGATGGCCAGTAGACTCATGAAAAAATGATCAACATCACTAATCAGGAAAGTGCAAATCAAAACCACAGTGAGATTTCACCTCACACCTATCAGAATAACAAGGGGTGGCAAGGATCGAGAGATAAGGGAGCTCCCAGACATTGTTGGTAGAAATGTGAATTTGTACATCCATTGTGGAAAAACATATAGAGTTTATTCAAATAATTAAAAATTGAAATACCATATGATCTAATTATTCTACTAGCGGGTATTTACACAAAGAATACGAAAACACTCATTCAAAAATATATGCACCCCTATATTTATTGCAGCATTTACTTGCAATAGCCAAGATATGAAAGCAACTTGTGTCCATCAATTGATGAATGGATTTGGAAGAAGTAATATAAATATATGATGGAATATTATGCAGCCATAAAAATGAGACTGTGTCATTTGAGATATGGATTGACCTAGAAGGTATTATGCTAAGTGAAATAAGTCAGACTGAAAGACAAATGCCATAGGATTTCCCTCATAAATGGAATCTAAAAAATAAAACAAATGAATAAACAAAAAAGCAGAATCACATCTATGAATACAGAAACCAAACTGATGGTTTCCATAGGGAAGTTGGGGGGGAGTAATAAGCAAAATGGGTGAGCAATCACACTTTATAGATTTACTGATTAAAAATGAAATGATAAAAAGTACACATCATGGGAACACTATTTATACCAAATGATATATGATATGATTTTGTGCCAGAAAAGTTTCAAAAAACATGAAGCAAAAAAGGACTGAACTGAATCTAGAAGCAAAAAAATCCATAATTATAGTTTTAAATTTCAAGCCTCTTTCCTCAATAATGGTAGAATAAGTAGGCAGAAAATCAATAAGGATAGAAAATGCTAGTATAATACAATTGAGCATACTAGCTTAAATGGCATTTTATATAGCACTCTACTCAAAAATGATAAAATACATGTTTTTTCCAAGTGCACATATAATATTCACTGAGACTGACCACATGTCAGATTATAAAATATCTCAAAAATTAAAAAGAACTGACATTTTATAGAACATATTTCATAAATGCATGGAGTTAGACATAAATAACAAAAATAAGCCTTGAAAATCCCCAAATACTTAAAAAAACCCCTAAACATATGTAAGTAATGTATGGTTCAAAGAAGAAATAGCAAAGGAAATTTGATAGCCTTTTAACAAGAATATAATGAAAACAAAGCATATCAAAATGTGTTCTGTGACTAAAACTATACTTAGGAAAAAATGTATAGTTTTAACTGCTCATATTCAAAGATAAAAAAAGATCATTAATGATTTACATTTCTACCTTAAAAATCTAGAAAATAAATCAAATTAAATTCAAAGAGACAGAAAATAATATATATGAAGGGAAACTCATAAAAGCTAACAAACAGTAGAGAAAAAGCAGTCAAATCAAGCTAATTCTTTGTAAGGAATATGTATGCTCAAGCATAAGATGCTCTATAACATATGTTATATATGTATTCATGTGTATATATTTATGCATTGATATATGTTATAAAATAGATGTAAATATATATATATATTTTATACACACACTTGAAACTGAAAACACTAAATGTTTACCCATATAAAAATTCATAAACAAAATATAATAAACTCATATCACTCAGTGATAAGATGTGACCATATTTGTTCATTTTTAGATCAATGAAAAATATCATCCCAAGGGGCACCTGAATGGCTCAGTTGGTTGAACATCTGCCTTTGAGTCAAGTAATGATCCCAGGGTCCTGGAATTAAGCCCCGCATCAGGTCCCCTACAGAGGGAGCCTGCTTCTCCCTCTCCTCTCCACTTGTGCTTTCTTCACCGTCTCTTTCTCAAATAAAGAAATAAAATGTTAAAAATATTATTCAGAAAGAAAGAACTCAGATATCCATAATATTCATATATATGAGTAGATATTTGTCCCATATATATAAATTCTAGGAAAGAAAATTTATAGTGACAGAAAGCAGATAAGAGGACATCTATTGCTGGAATTAGTAGGTTATTTATTATATAGGTGTACAAAGAAGACTTTTGAAATGATAGAAATACTCTATATCTTTATTGGGGTCGTGGCTACACAGGTGTATATATTTGTCAAAACTCAATGGCTACAGACTTAGAATATGTGCAGTGGATTACATGTAAATTATTTCCCAATAAAATGAATTAATATAAACAAACTTTTTATGTATCAGGTAATGTGATTGACTTTTCCTGTACACTCTATGATTTAATATCAACATAACTTTCCAGGTGGGTATTACTAGTATCCCTTTAAAGAAGAAAACTGAATCTCAGAAATGTTAACAAATAGCCTTAGTTTTCATTTCATATCATTTTGGGATCCATGATTCCGATTCAAGCAAAGGCTAAAAATATTATGGTATAATCTGTTTGATACTTCTGTCTGTTCCTTTTTTTGGTAGAAATTGTGAAACAAGCCTAGAATATGTATTGATAACTGAAATGGATACTAAGGTGCTATAGAGATCCTTTGTTATAGCAAGTATTAAAGGAAAGAATGTATTTTCTTATATTTGTTTCTTTAGGTTTCTTTAATCTATCTCCAGTGATAAAACTCAGACTGGATATTATTGTTGTTTTTGCTGTTATAATAATAATAACAATAATATAGTAATAATATAGTACTATTATAGAATACTACTGTGTAATAATTATTACATATAGTAATAATTATAGTATAATAATAATAGTAATATAGTAATAATATAGTACTATTATAGAATACTATATATAATAATATAGTAATAATATAGTACTATTATAGAATACTACTATGTAATAATTTTTACATAATATTACATATTACAAATATTACATATTATTACATATACATACTATATTATTACTATGTTATTAAGTTTGAGTAAGGGTGAATTAAATATGATGAAAATGGGTCAAGGAAACACAGACAAAAAATAATATAGTACTATTATATAATACTATATATAATAATATAGTAACAATATAGTACTATTATAGAATACTACTATGTAATAATTATTACATATAGTAATAATTATAGTATAATAATAAAAGTAATATATAGCAATAATATAGTAATAATATAGTACTGTTATAGAATACTATATATAATAATATAGTAATAATATAGTACTATTATAGAATACTACTATGTAATAATTATTACATAGTAGTATTCTATAATAGTACTATATTATTACTATATTATTAAGTTTGAGAAAGGGTGAATTAAATATGATGAAAATGGGTCAAGGAAAGACAGACAAAAAAAATAATATAGTACTATTATAGAATACTATATATAATAACATAGTAATAATATAGTACTATTATAGAATACTACTATGTAATAATAGAATACTATTATTACATAATAATAATTATTATTATTATTACATAGTACACATAGTAGTATTCTATAATAGTACTATATTTTTACTATATTATTAAGTTTGAGAAAGGGTGAATTAAATATGATGAAAATGGGTCAAGGAAAGACAGACAAGAAAGAACTGGCATGAATTTAGTGTTTATGGTTGGGTTTTTCTTGGGATTCTTCTAAATCCAGCTTAGTTTACAGACTAGAAATTCAGTGGGAAACTTTAAGTATAGCAAACATTTATTGAAGGCTTGCTATATGCCAACCACTGTGTATACATTGCCATTCAAATCCTTATAATATCTGTATGTGAATTATAAATATACTGTTTATAATTGCAAAAAGAGATTTAAAAACCTTGATTAATTTGCTCACAATAATACAATATTTAGTGTGTCTGTCTTGAGATTGTGCTAAGTAATTTACTATGTGAAACCTCCTCTCAGTAGAACATAGCAGATAAAACCTTTTAGTTAGAATATAAAATGTGCATGTTTCTCCTGTTTCATATCTTTTGACAAAGTAATGTGGTTATCACTCATTGATTACTCTCAGGTTCACCCTGCAAACCCTGAGATGGCAAATGAAAAGATTACTCCAGACACCTTAGTATCCTCTTTTGGTTTTCAATTAGTCCCATCCACGGAGGCATATGCAAGTCAGATTTTGTTTATCCAGGCACTGTGAATTCCCACAGATTATGTGGAGGCAAGCTGAGAATCTCAATAGCTGGAAAATATAATTTATTTGAGAGTAGACTATATCTGTTTGACACCTCATTGAATCTCCAACACTCTTTGCACTTGTAAAGTACTTGGAAATTATGTTAAGCAATGACCCCTAGGCAGAAAGTATAAATTTGTCTCTTTACCACTTATATAGCTGAGAGCACTACTTTGGTTGAAAAGTGTGAGTCCACAGAAATTAAAAACTTCTTTATACAACATATGTCCCAGTATTTTCTTTCCAGGCAAATGACCTAATAATTTAAGCCATTCTTAGAAGATAGATTGGCCTCATGAACTTATATACAGACTACTCACTTGCTTAGGTTATATTTAGTTAACAAAAGTGGTTCAAGGCCAAATTAGTCTAGTGTTTGCATTCATTTTGGATAATCATCACAAAATAAGGCATAAATAACTCACACAAAATTTTAAGAAAAAATAAAATGTAGTTTATGGTTCCTGCCATATTGTCACCTGACAATGTGAAAGCCTATCTTGCAAAGTGGAATTTGATAGAAGTGCAATAAGATACAAATCATTTCTGTTCCTGAATTTTGGCTACTAATTCTATTCCTTGTGGTTTCCATTGCCAAAATATGAAAAACAAAAACCAACAAAACAAAACAAAACAAAACAAAAATATTTAAAGACTGAAGTCAGGATGTCTGGGTAGTTCAGCCGGTTAAGCATCTGCCTTTGGCTCAAGTCATGATCCCTGGGTCCTGGGATTGAGTTCTGCCTTGGGCTCCCTGCTGAGCAGGAGTCTGCTTCTCCCTTTTCCTCTCTCCCTCTCCCTGTTCATGCTCTCTCTCTCTCTCAAATAAGTAGATGAAATCTTTAAAAAAATAAAGGCTGAGGGGTGCCTAGGTGGCTCAGTGGGTTAAGCCTCTGCCTTCAGCTCAGGTCATGAGTCCCAGGGTCCTGGGATTGAGCCCCACATCATGCTCTCTGCCCAGTGGGGCATGAGAGTCTGCCCAGTGGGGAGTCTGCATCCCCCTCTCTCTCTGCCTGCCTCTCTGCCTGCTTGTGATCTCTGTCATATAAATAAATAAGGTCTTAAAAAAAATAAAGACTGAAATCAGTCTGAATTCTCCAACTAAAAACTCATCCCTGTTAAGTCCCCCAATAATGGGTCTGTGATCAAAGGAGAGAGATTGATTCAAAGCGAAGCTCAAGCAAGGCTTTATTTCACGCAAAGCATCGAGAATCAAACTGACCAGTCAGGGCCATCTCTTACAAAGAGGCAACCCCTCTCTGCCTTACTGACTAACTTTTATAGAGCAAAGGCCATGTGGTTGGGCCTGGCTACACACAGGTGGCTAATGAGATTGCAACACACAGAGAAAGCTGCACAGTCATGCTAGGTCACACACGAGTGACAAATTGAATTACAATTTACCCTAGTAGATATTTGAACTAGCCTATCACCTTGGTCAGAATTGGCGCCCAAAAGGTGCGATCCACACTCCTTTGTAGCTAGGAAGACAGTA
Organism: Mellivora capensis; assembly: GCA_004024625.1. Taxonomy (NCBI): domain Eukaryota; kingdom Metazoa; phylum Chordata; class Mammalia; order Carnivora; family Mustelidae; genus Mellivora; species Mellivora capensis. The sequence continues at coordinate 6,842 of PISX010017011.1, forward strand.
TGTGCATGCCCCACTGATTGGATGCCACCACCTGGCTTGACCCACCCTTGTATTTGGGCTTTGTTACCTGGGACTGGTTTCCCAAACTTGCTTTCAAGTAAGTTCCCCTGGGGGGGGCGGGAAGCAGGGTCAGTTTAAGTTTTACTGCATAAACAACAAAATCACTGTTTAACCAGATGGAGCTGCTCTAGCTAAATAGGTCCTTACAATCCCCCAAAAAACTAATCATACCATTGCAATGTAATTCTATCAGTACTTATTTTCTTAACATCATATCCTTTAAAAGTATAATGAAACTTTCACAAAAGTCAATGCCTATAGCTAAAGAAATTGACAACATAGACAGAGGAGTACCCAAAACCAAACAGCAAGTCTTATTTGTGAAGAGGGGTGACAGTTTTTCATCCAGCATGTTTAAAATACTACCATGGAAGAAATTACTCACTATCCCCATCTGTTTACCTGACTAGGAAACACTCAACAACTGATGGGCAGATGTCTGCATCTGCAACTTACACACTCATCTATGCAAACATATGAGTTTGAGGAAGTGCTATTGTCCAAGTTTAGTACTGCTTATAGGTTATATTCTGAAACCAGTCTTAAGCAAATTGCTGGGGGGGCAGTACACTTCAACATAGAGAGTTTTGACTTTTTAAAGTTAATTTTGATCAAGTTAAACAGTAAACCCAAAAGCAAAATAATCAATTTAATAAAGTCTAGGTTATACTGAAATGGTTCTGCTGTTAAGTAATGTGTAATCATGAGAAAGTATAATTTCCTCTCTTGGATATGATTTTGCTATTTGTAAAATAGTCTAGAAAGAGTAAGATTTATTTGAAATCTATACTTCAATGATTTATGTGTTATTTGTGCTCAGTCTCAGGATGAGTGGTGATGTGGTTCATGTGATGCCATGAAATAGGACATACACTATCATTTTTCCCTAGTTTTAAGGAGAAATCTAAGTTTTATTATTTTTTATTCTAATTTTTTGCATGGGGATTGAGAGTAGGGGCTTGGTTCTACTTGTCTAGGAAGAAGCAGTAAAAAAAATGTGCAATCAGGATCTGTGTTTCCAGTAAAGTTCTGAAGTAGGAATCTGTTGGATGAAATCTCTGAATTTTAATATCCAGGTTATTTTATTTTACGATTTACTTATTTATATGTTTATTTATTTATGAAGAGAGCAGGGCAGGGCAACAGGGGCAGAGGAGGATGAAGAAGAAAGAATCCTAAGCAGACTGTTCTTGGAGAACAGAGGAAACCAGACACAGCACTTGATCTCACAACCCTAAAATCATGACCTGAGCTAAAATTAAGAGTCTGACACTTAATGACTAAGCTACCCAGGCACCCTCTCCAGGTTGTAGTAGATAGAACTGACAGCTTATGAATTGAAGAAAAGATTGTAAAACAGAGAAACACATGGAAAATTATATGAATGAATTAAAAATTCATTCCTAAGTCCAGTTTTTTCTATCATCTTAATAAAAGTAAGAAAAAAGTATGTTAACATCTGAGAATGCAGAAAAAGGTTAATATATTTATACTGTGGATAAAATAATTAAAATAAAAATAAGTATATTGAAATTGGATGATGTAATTAAACAGAATTTATGCTGTAACAGACTGGAAATGATAAATAATTATTTTAAGGCCAGATTTAAAAGATAGATCGAGAACATTAAAGAAGAATGAAGTAAAGCTTAGCTTAATTACCAAAAGTTTTTAGAAAAACACACGCATATATGGAGATCTCTTAAAAATTTATATTCTAAGAAAACAACACAATCTGTTGTTTATGTAACAGAGAAGCTGATGAGAAATGGAAGGTACACACATGGGAACATTTACCCTTAGAAGAAAATAATCATGTACTAGTTGGGGAACAACATCTGCTCAGCACGCTGCTGACTATCACTTGTGTCACCCAGAAGAGGAGGAAAAGCATCAGGGAAAACAAGCAGCATTGATATGGCCCAAGTCAAATTAACAAAGTGGATTCTTTGAAATAACAAGGATTTCTAACATTGGAGTCTTATATTTGAAATTAAGGTGTTTTCTGTAAGGTAATGAAGGAAAGTTTAGCTGTATTTTATCAAGAATGATTGATTCTTCTTTTTTGGATATTTCTGGGACCATTTTATAAATTCACTTTGAGGATTCTATTCCTCAAATTTTACTGTGCCATCCCAGGTGCTTGAAATCAACAGCCAATTCTAAGCAGTTAATTCTAAATTAAATTCTGTATTGGCAATTCTTCTATTTACTTTCCAGTTTTTAGTATTAAACGTACTTAAATTGTGCCACTGCTTTTTAATACTTTCATTCCAAGAAATGAGCATAACTGTTTTAGCTTTCTGAAGACTCAAATTTATTTCACAAATAAATAATAAATCCACAAAATAGTTTAAATTTTTTATTGTGATTATATTATAAATACACATAAAACATGAATGAATAAATGCATTAGATTATAATAGTGATAAAATACAAATCCATGTATCCATAATCAAGCTGAAGATATAAAACATTACAGTAACTATGAGCATCACAAAGTACCCATTATTAATTGCATGTCTTCTGTAAAGACAAGATTGTGCTGATTTTGTTTTTACCCCTTCAAAAACAATGTTACCGTATATGAATAATACTTTAATTTTGTGGGGTCTTATACTTCACAATAAAAAAAAACTTTTGGCAGATAAAATTTATCAATTTAAACACAACTCTTATCTTGATGATGCAGTAAACAATATAGCATGACTCTACATTTTTGCTATTTGAATTCTTAGTCATCCTGGTAATAAAATATTTTCAATATAAATCATGATATAATGAATATAGAAACAACCTATATATCATTAATTTAAGAGGCTTGTTTTATTTAAAAAACTAAATGATTTTATGTTACCTTTTTTATCCTTATTTTTCATTATTTAACCACATTCATTTCTGATTAAACATACAGCTAATTTTTAGAGACTGCATGTATAATAAAAATATATATTTTTTTACATAACTAAAATGGTTAAATTCTGTATTTAATTCTTCACTTCTTTTTAGTGGAAGAATGTCTTAATCTTTCAGAAGAAGCAATGTTCATAGAACCAATAGCAAACATGCACTTACACAAACACAATATTTTTAGCTTTTGGAATTGAAGTGCATTCATCAAGTGATACCTGTTACACAGCTTTTATTAGTTAAAGTATGAGGGATTTTATGCCATTCCATGTGTGCCAGCTTTTAAGGTATTATCTCATAAATTCACACCTGCTCATCTATGAGGGGTTTTGTGATACTAGGACACATTTCTCCTGTGCTGGCTGGATTGGAGTTATATGCTCCCAACTGTGAGGGTGGCTAGGGAAGATTAGTAGGCTTGAGGAGAGGAAACAGACCTATTCCTTTCTGTTGGCTTCCTGGTTCTGAAATCCTCACAGAAGAGATAACTGTGCACCAGGAGCAGCAGTTGATTTCTATTTCCAGGGTTTGTTAGCCTACGTTTTTGTTTTTATTTTTATTTTCAGACCTACAGAACAGCTGGTAATCCTTAAATTACCAGCAGTAGCCAAACAGTTCCTCCTTCTCAAAAATCCATGCCCTACCTCTAGTTGGCATTTCTTCCAGTCTACCAAGGTATTAGTTCAGTGAGTGAAGACCTATTCTTCAAAGATCTTGGTCCCAGACCTGGGGGCCCTGCTCCAAGGTCTTTTCTTCCCTTTGTTCTCCCAGTTGCTTCATGCAATTACCATCTCTATGATGTCACTTTTTTTTTTTTTTTTTAATAGGGAGAGAGAGGAAGAGAGAGCAGGGTGGAGAGAGAGGCTAAGGGAAAGGAATGAGTGAGAATCTTAAGCAGGCTCCCCCATCAGCACAGAGCTACTGTAGGGCTGGATCTCACAACCATGAGATCATGACCTGAGCCCAACACGAGAAACTGGTGTTTGACCTCACCCACGCACCCCCTGAACATTTTTTTAATAATGGGTTTTAACTGTTAAAAATACCTGTTGTGATCTTTATTTTTCTGGAGTAGGCCTTGACTGATATACCATGGCTGAATTTCTTTAACAATAATCTTCATAAATTGATATTTGTCTTTCACAGTAATATGGCTTCAGGTGAATTTGATTCTATTCAACTGAAGCCAGTATAAAAACATTGTTATGGTTGTTCCTGTTCAAAAACAAGTTTCTCTGTTCCTTTAAGCTTTGAAATCTATTGAATGAAAAATCAAAATGATGTTGGGACTGAAAATTTGATGGGATGATTGCGCCTCGCAGTTCTCACAATAAAACATTGCACAATGCATGAGGATTATAAAAGATCATAATCCATGTCTAAACACTGATTTAAGTTAGCAGGGTTTTATTTGAGAATACAGTATTTTTAATACATGATACAAAATGAAACAAAAACAGTACTTCTTTCTACTTCTATGTATCTTGTGGGTAAACCTTAGACCACCTAAGAAAGAAATCTTATTTATACTCTGCCTCCTTAATATGTGTTAAATTAACAGGTTCAGGAAATATATCATTTATAACAATAACAACAAAAACATTGAAAAGGCCAGTAGCATTAGTATTTTTCTAAAACTACAAACCATTAGAAAGGAAGAACATAGGAAAAATAAGTAAATTTTAAGCCTGCAAATGCTGATACAAAATTTTAAAAGGTTAAAGTGACATGAGTGCATAAGTCTAACATCTCAGCATATTATAATGACACTGCAACATTTTCTTAACTAATAAGCAAAGAATTGATAGAATTCATTTACCTTTGGAATGTGCAAACAGGCACACACACAAATACACACATTTTTGACATTATCTGAACAAAGTGAAATGTATAACTTGAACCCAGCTATCCCATTCTTAGGATTTATCCTATAAAACCTCATTGTCCAGTGCATATACAAGTTGCTTAAAGCACTACATATAATAGCTTCAAAATAAAAACAACCTGAACATCTAGTGGGAGCAGTGGAAGAGATAAAGAAACTATAGTATATTAATAGAGTGAAACAATAGTCAGGAAGACACCCAAGAGAACATATGGTATGATTTCATTTATGTAAGTCCTCAAAACCTGTCAAGACATTATATTGTTTAACTGTAAAAAATAAACAAAAAAAATCCTGTCCAAATAGAGTTTTTATAGTTCTTTATAAATTGTTCTTTAAATGAGTACTTGTTGTATATACTATTAATATAGATGTTATTTTCAAAATATTATCTTATATATAAACTAATTTTGATGTTGAAAATTTTAGTTTTTAATTTCAATTTAATTTTTAAAATATCCATTTTAACTTTTTTTTTAACTTTATTTTTCAATTTTATTGAAGTGCAATTTATATACAGTTAGACACACAAATTTTAAGCTTACAGTTTGAAGAATTTTGGCAAATGAACATGTCTATAACTATGGTTATGTAAATATGTAACCTGTGTAACTTTAATCCAAAATAGACAATTCCATCACACCAAATTTTTTCCATCTTTGTAATCATACCTCTCTACACACACACCATCACAGGTAACAACTGATCTAATATCCGTCAATAGAGATTGATATAAATGGAATTATATAGTACATATTCTTTTATGACTGGCTTCTTTCTTTAAGCATGCTTTTGAGATACATCTAGGTTCTGTAATATATTAGCAGTTATTTTATATTGTTAAGTAGTCAATTAATTTTTAGAAGGAAAAGGATAAGCAGTTTGTGGTATCTGGGATTTTGAGAATTTTTTTTAGTTCAGGAGTATTATAAACAAAGCTGCATTGAATATTTATGCAAAAAATGGATATGAATTCTTGTTTTTCTTCTGTAGTTACCTAGGAATGGAATTCCTGGGGCATATAGAAAGTGTAGATTTAACTGTTTAAGAAACTACCAAACTCTTTCCAATAATACTGTACCATTTTGCACTCTCATGAAAATGCATGTAAGTTTTAATAACACTAGATTTTAGAGAATATTTGGTATTTTTTTTTATTAAGGAGATGTAGGAGTGTAAAGATTGTTTAATTCTTTTAATAAAAGAACTTTGTTATATATATGTGCAAATATTGTGTCCTAATTTATGACTTATTAAAACTTGTCACAACAGAGTATTTTTTTTTCAGAGTATTTTTTAGGGTAGAATTTTTTTTTAACTTTCATGAAGTCCAAATGATTTTTAATTTTATACCATGTGTAAAAATTATTATTATTTTTTAAAGATTTTATTTATTTATTTGAGAGAGAGGCAGTGAGAGAGCATGAGCGAGGAGAAGGTCAGAGGGAGAAGCAGACTCCCCGTGGAGCTGGGAGCCTGATGCGGGACTCGATCCCGGGTCTCCGGAATCATGACCTGAGCCGAAGGGAGTCGTCCAACCAACTGAGCCACCCAGGCGTCCCTGTAAAAATTATTTTATTAAACAAACCAGGAAGATTATCTTCCAATTAATATTCCAATATTTTGTCAAATATTTATGCACTTTTTCCACAGGGTATGGTCCAATATTAATACTAGATTCTCAAAGGAGCTATGACCCCCAAATTATCAACAGGTTCAAATAAAGTATCCTCTATCATCAATTAGGGTGCAGGTTACTGTTCCTTTAAGAATATTGTCTCAGGATAATGAAATAATGAGAATAACACAAGGTTTTCAGGTCACAATTTTTTATACCATGATACAAAGTAATAATGGACAGCTTGCCATGCATCAGACAGTGTTCTATCTACTTTATAAATATTAACTTATATAATCCAGTCCTATAAAACAGCAACTTACCAATTTTATAAGGGGGCAAAGTGAAGCCTGGAAAGCTTTTGTAAATTCACTAACTCAGAATGTGCTCCCAAAATTCTAGTAGAATGATTCCAGAGCATGCAATCTGAACCATTATAAATGTTTTAATTTACTCCCAATAATTTCAGTATTTTTCCCAACTTTTCTGATTAGAGCATCTTTCCTTATTCAACTCTATAACACTTACTTAATAAACCACATTTTGATAAATCCTGCCCATGAATCCTGCCCATGAATCACACACACACACACACACACACACACACACACACACAAACTGAATTGAAAATTTACTCAGTTATATTAGCAAATACATGGACATTATTGATTTATGGTAAATAAATAAATTATTAAGAATAATAACTCCCAGGAGCACCTGGGTTGCCCAGTCATTAAGCATCTGCCTTCAACTCAGGTCATGATCCCAGGGTCCTGGGATCTAGCCCGTGTAGACTCTCAACTAGGTATGTGCTCTGCTTATCCCTCTCCCACTCCCCCTGCTTATGTTCCCTCTCTCGCTGTGTCTTTGTCAAATAAATAAATAAAACCCTTAAAGAAAAGAAAAAAAAAAGAATAATAACTTCTGTTTGCTTTCTGCTGCTTAATTGGAAGAATTCAGTTAGTCAGGTAGGTTATAGAGAGAAGATTAACTCTTCTATTGTCATGTGAGAAGAAGCTGTGAGACAAAAACCAGTGTAAGGTGGTCATAAAAGAATGGTACCTTGCCAATTCAATAGAGAAACCATGATAGTCAGAATTCCAATCCTATTTTGTACTAGAATTTCAGGAAAGTGCTTACAATAGAGGAAGACTTCCTAAGTCAAACATCATTTAATGATAATAAAAGCAAACAAAGGTATAGACATGAATATAATGGGGATATTTTACTGCAGTTTACAAAATATACAAGACAACTCTGATTAGAATGACAAAATGATTTTGTATTTCTCTAGTCTTTGTGACTCTTATTTTTTTAAAATGTATTGACATTTATTGTAACATGGAAAAATGTTATATATTTGTTAGGTTTGGGTTGTTAGGGTTGGGTGGCAGCTGTTATATTGTTCAAGTTACACAAGAAGTTTTTGTTAAAATTGTATTATTTGTTGGTACACTTTGTGCATATACTTAATTAGATGGTTCTGGTACATACTTTATAATGACTTTCTTTCCTATACTGTTTTGCATTGTTTATTGTTACAGGGAAGGTATGAAGAGAACTGAAGTTACATGAGAGATTTTTAACCTGTTGGTCAATCAGTATGAAGACAACTGAAGTTAGAAGAGAGGTAGATTTTTAACCTGTTGGTTAATCGGTGACATACCAGGCTGACATTCTTGTGAATGAGCCATGGGTTTATATCACACCATCCCCATTGTCCACTTAAATAACACAGAATCACTGAATTTGAAATGGGCTGTCATGCTGATATTTCTGTCTTTGTTCACATCTATAACAAAATTGATAGCTTCACATTGTGAATTTGTGTGACAGTTACAGTGGACTTCCTATGAGGAAAAAAGAGCCTTAACAACAGTAAAATACCTAGCACCGTGTGCCTTCCATATATATATATAATTTTTTTTTTACTCTCAAAAGCAGCTACGCTTCATCTTAATACAAGCATAGGGATTTCAGCTATAGAACACATAATGTGACTTCAAACAAATTGAATGAAAAAACCTAGCAGAATGTCAGATATATACACCCATCTAAAAAGGAAAGGATATCATTTTAAGAACTTGAAAAGAATAAAATTAATTCTATTTCAAATTGTTTTCTAATGTTTCTTTGGCATTTCCTTTCTTGATGCTTGAGATTTTGTGCCGGAGTGTATTTTATGTTTATCAACAAAAATGTCATTGTATAGATAATATCCTAGAAAAAAAGACACTTTTCATGTGTAGAGAACTTTATATTTAACTAGACCATTTTTTTCATATATTACTTATGCAAATTATCAAGTCACTTTTACGAAATATAATTAAATGTATTTATAAGAAGGAAAGCAAATTATAGACTATTTAGCCACATAATTATTAGGTACTGTACTTTGTAAGCTGTCATATCCTAAAGAAATGTTTGTCTTGTCCTTGGAATGAGAAGTCATCAGCTTATATCCCAATTGCAATGTTCATTAAAGGAAAAAGTGAAAGAGTCTGGAACAAAAATCCATCTTTTTTTAATTACATTTCTTTTGACTTCAAAGACCAACATTTACAAATGATTTCATTACATAAGATTATATTTTCCCAGACTGCTTTTGGTGTTATCACTGTAAAGGATCATGGTCAATACCTGAAATACTAATTAGTCACATTACAAATTTGTAGCCCTACTCATCTATGGAGAGATGACATCTATCAGGGCTAGAAAAAGTTCAAATTCTCACTTCTGACTATGTAGCCTCAACATTAATTTTAGTTTCCTGTAAGTTTTCATTTTACAAGTGCTGTAAAAATCCAGGGAAGGAGTAATATAGGAAACAGACATTAAATTAAACTTAGAGGCAGCATTCTGAATGTATTTAGCATTTGTAATATGACTAAGTCCTCATAATAAAGCCAACATCAGGAATGATGTTGAGTGTGTAAACAATGTGTGTTGGTTAACTCTATATAGCAAGAAACATGTAATTCCTATGATCTTTATATTAAAATATCCATAATAAGATATTTCAGACTTTCAACCCATAAATGTCTATCTTTGGAAATACAATTAGACTATGATATCTACTATTTTTTATGGAATTATGTTACTTTAGTTGAAGCTTTGAGATAGACAAGCAGAAAGGGACAAAAAATATTTTAGATTCTTTCTGGGAGCTTTGGGTTCCCAGATGAGATAGTCAATCCTCTTAACTTATCCACAGGTTATAAATTTGTTTCATATATATTTAATCATTGCAATGTTATAAAAAGTCTAGTACATTATTCACGATAAACTGTTGCTTATGCTTATATTTGAATGTGTTGTCTTACTGATAGATACCTGGGATCTTCCAAACACCCATGATAATAGGGACACAGATAACCAAATAATATCTATTTTGATTTTGATTACATGAAATGTTTCATACTGATCTATATTCAACTGATTATATTTGGATGAGAAAGCTATTTATTAAGTTGATTATAGAATTAGATCATGGATAAATTATGAGAGGGAGAAACAGATTAAATAAGTTAGTGAAAGAAGGTAAATCTAAAGCTATTTTATGAAAAAAGTCCACAAAAATTAAAAATCTTGTGGCTCTAAATGTAATAATAATAATAATAATAATATTACTTCATTGATATGATCATTTACTGAATGCTAAGCACATTGTATTATTTATCTTATTTTTACAGCAACTCTATAAGATACATGTATATGTGTGTGAATATATGTGTATATATTTCTATTTATACATAAGGAAAGCTTAGACATTTCCACAAATAGCCTAGGTTACATACAGTGAACAGCAAGACCAAGATATATATTCTCACTCTAGATTCCATGACACTTCTTTGCCATGCAGTCATTTTTTCATTGCATTTAAATCTTCTTGAAGTATCACGTTTTAGGCACATGTGTGGCTCAAGGTATTAAGTGATAATGTTATAAAGTGATAAGTGATATATTCTACTTTGAAGAGCCATATAAATGAGTCCACACAGCATTAAAATCACATTATGAGCAAAGATCCATTGCAGGTATCCACATTTGAAGTGGCTGAGTACTCCAGAGCTCCTCTTTCCTGTAGCAAAGCCATAGCCACGTAGCTGTGGACGGTAGGTTCAGCACTGGCTTTATCTCATGGATAACCAAAGGGGTATGCAGCAGAGAAGAACATAAGTGGGATTTAATTAGAAGCTAGAGGAAGACTGAAGGCCTGTGACAAGAATAAATCGATATTTTGTCCATGGGACTTTCCAGAGGCTCTGCTGCTATTATAATAGGAAACTGGCACAAGCAATTGCCTTCAGAGGCTTTTACAAGCTGTGATGCACTCTTTGGGTCCTGGCTCATAGAAGAGCTTTTGACATTCTATTACAGCACCGGCATCTTTCTGCCCATTAAAATGGGAAAAATAATATGATTCTTCCACTGTGGTTTTTCTTAGAAATATCCTCTACATTCTGTAGACATGAGGACATTAGATATAAAATGGCTTGGAAGTAGGAGCATGGTAAAATATAGACTCACTGAAAGCCAGTAGGAGGTTGAATTCTGTATGACATCTTTCATGTTTGAATCATTTGGAAGTGTTTTTGATTAAATAAACTGTAGAGCCATATACAGCTTTTAACATAGGGATACATTTACATATATTATCTATGAATATAGACTTTCCCATGTAGTTCAACTAAACATTTTTACTTTAACAAACTGGTGAATATTACTAATTGCCAAATACTAGAAATAAGGAAAAGCAGGGCTTGTGACTAGGATAGATATCTGTAATTATCTTTGAAATTATTGATATCCTCTTATTTTAGATTTTTTACACCTCATAAAAAATCACAAAGTAAATTCTGCTTTGACTTCAGAACCATTTATAAGCATATGCCATTAATTTTCACGAGGACTATCACTATAATATTATTATTATTATTCTGTTATTTCAAGTGTGCTGTGATTATTTTGGCGTGGGAACTGTAGGTATAAAATTTAAGCTTTCTAACCAGGCTGTATTCTCTGGTTCCTGTACTGTGGCACAAGGTTCTGCTCTCTCAGAACCAGTCACTTAGCTAAGAACAAGTTACATCACATAAAGTAAACACATATTCTGTTCATAGTGGTGTGTGACATCATTGGTGGTTGTGAAATAATTACAAGTTTCCTCAGGTATCAGGAATCCTCATTTAGCTAGTGTTTTCAATACACTGTTTTCCTAGTACAGCAATTTTATTAATGTTGAAGCCTTTATTTGTCAATGATTGACTTCTGTGGTCAAACAGTCACAGAGCCAAATAAAAAGTGAATTTGCAGATATTAGGAAACTAAGTTAAATTATGATCAATATTTTTATACATTAAAGGTGATATTAAACATGTGGTGAAACTGATGTGGCATTTTGGAAAGTGCATCTTACATGTGTCCAGTAAAGAGGAGCACATATATGTTAATAGTGTTTCAGAGAGTATCTTTGTCCTGCTTAGTGTTTGACCTCTTTATCATACCCATTCATGAGACAACCTGTTCTCATCATGATAATCTCATATATTACTACTAATAAGAAATACTTAGGAATTATGCTTTTTTTTTTTTTAAAGAGAGAGATAGAGGGCAAGTGGGGGTGGGAAGAGCAGTCTCCAGCCCCCAGTGCAGAGCCCTATGAGGGGCTCAATCCTAGGACCTTGAGATCATGACCTGAGCTGAAATCAAGCATCTGACTCTTAACTCACTGAGCCACCCAGGCATCCCTTTAGGAACTATTCTGGATTGTGATTTGCCCTTCCAATTTCTTTCTTTATTTCCACATTACATGCGGGACCTTGACTTCCCTACCTATTCAATATTTTTTTTTCTCCACAAAGAATTTATCTAAAAACAAAAGAATAATAGGAATATACTAAAGGACAATGATATTAATAACAGTAACAATGAAAATAGTTTCTCTCCTTTACTATGGGTCAGGCATGGTTATATGTTAGTGTTTTAGGCACTTTATATAATTTAATCACCAAGATGTAGGCACTGTTATTACGTCTATTGGGAAATGAGGAAACAAGGATATGGAAAGGTTACATGACTTCTCAATTATGAAAAATGGCAGGGCCATAATTTGTACTCAGGTTGACCACATTCCAAAGAAAATGCTATTAGCCAAATAGCCAAAGTGTCTTCTCGCAATTATTCTGCTCCAATTTCTAGGGAAGGACTTGTTCCTATTCTTAACCAAACAAGTCATTTTTTTCATATTAAGCAAACCATCCAACAACAATTTCCCCCTTTCCCCTTTATTCCCAAAGCATCAATTTTCTTCAGCTATCACCCTCACCTTCATATTCAGAGGGGAGATTTTTTTTGTTGCTATTGTTTTATTTTGTTGCCTATTTAAGAGAATGCTATTTCTCTCTCTCCTGATAGTGATAAAGGAAAGTGTGCCCTCCAGTCATCATAGGCAGACTTTTTTTTTTTTTTTTTTTTAACTCCAACATGAATCAGCAATAGAATGAAGCCAACACAGACAACTGTGGAACAGGGAAAAGGAGAAGACTTGATTCTGATGACAGAGTTTGGTCTGAGGAAGGAATCTTGACCCACTAATTATTTCAAGCTTGGAGTCCACTCTACTCCTTTTTTCACCATTGTTTTCATTAATCTCTCCTAAGTATTTTACTTCTAACATAATTCTGAGGGTCAAAAATAACATCTTTGATAGAATAATACATTGAAAACCCAATATAATTCCTGCATAGTGAATCAAAGTTTCTCATAAAACAATAACATTTCATGTTTGTAATGACCCCCTCTTTCATAGGCTGAATGAGGTAAGATTGTCAGCAGCTAGAAGATAAAAATAAGCTGAGATACAAACCTTATTTTCTCAGTCAGATCCCTGAATTTACAGAACATAATAATTTTTTTAGTCTCAGGTGAACCTGTGGCTCTGAAGTTATCTTTATTTTTTAATATTTTTAAAACATTTTTATCTTTAAAAATAATCTCTACAACCAACATGGGGCTTGAAGTCACAGCCCAGATACCAGGAATTATATGCTTCATTGACTGAGACAACCAGGCACCCCTGAAATTATTTTTTGGTGCAATTTCAAAAGATCAAACCAGTCAACAGATTTCTATCCCTCCTAGCTAAAAGTAACTAGCTGATACCTGTAAAAACTGTTAGGCAATGAAAATTCCCAATTCCCTTTGGCTTCTTTTTATGAAGACGGACCTTCAGCACTAGCACAAAAGACAACACTCAGCATGTCTTCCCAATTTAACCTGGGTACACTTGATCCACTGGCATGTGCCATTGGCAACCTTTGTTGAAATAGTCTGCTCCAGGGGAACTGGATAGATTAAACATGATAAGCATGCATATATTATTTTCTAGATGGTTCTGTATGGTGTGTGTATGTATTATGTCTGTATTTATATCAGTCAGAACAAGAGTTTAGGTGCTATGCTAAAGTGGTACATTTTATAACTCTGCCTCATAGCTTATTTTTAAACTACTTTAATTTGGGAATCAATTTCTTTCTTTCTTTCTTTCTTTCTTTCTTTCTTTCTTTCTTTCTTTCTTTCCTTTCTTTCTTTCTTTCTTCTTTCTTTCTTTCCTTCTTTCCTTCCTTCTTTCTTTGAGATTTTATTTACTTAACAGAGTGACAGTGAGAGAGGGAACACTAGCAGGGTGAGTGGGAAAGGGAGAAGCAGGCTTCCCTGAGCCGGGAGGCTGATGCGGGGCTTAATCCTAGGACCCTGGGATCCTGACATAGACAAAGGCATATGCGTAATGACTGAGCCACCCAGCTGCCCCAATTTGGAGATTTTTTTGAACTTTAGACACAAAAGCATCCTAACTGATACTATGAAGAAAAAAATGTTGGCTTAAACATAAAATACTTCCTTATTCCTTGTACATTTTAACCACGGCTCTGTTACTTTGTACCAGCTCTTAGTTCCTCCAGGTCTTGTGTTTCTTCTCTTTTTTTCCCTGTTTGGATATTCTGCATGTATTACACTCACAAATTTCTCTCAGTCTGGTATTATCACTCTGCCTAATGCCTGCTGTACTTCTTCCTGCAATCCTCACTATACAGATATATCTAAACTCTAGCACCTCATGGCTTCTTTTAACTTTACAGATTCTTAAACTTGATGTGGCGATCCGAAGTCTGGCTGTTGCTACTCACAACCAAAGACAACCCTCATAGAACACCCTATCACAAATATCACAACATATTTCACTCATTTGGGAAGATAAATTATAATTTTTAAAAAGCATAATTTCTAGAAGATGTAATAGCTTACAGAGTTGCTACTCTTTTATCACCTTAGGTATACTAACAACATTAATGTTTGTGATCCTAAATTAAAGGCCAAATGGAAGTATAGACAGTGGCTACTTAAGTATTTTTTGAATTACATTAGGGATAAAAAAAGATGTGGAATAAACAATTTAGCAATGTATGCTTAATTTTGACTAATTTGTTTTTCCCCATAAAACAAGAGTACGGATTTTAGAAATGCTATCTATGTAGATATTCTTGATATTCTTGATGCTTCAATTCTTAAATCTTCTTGGCCTCTTGTACTATTCAAGTCTCCTTTTCTTTCTAAATAGTGTGTTTTATCTGTTCATAAGATCAATAGATTGCTATATTTTTTCCATTATAAATTCTTATTATTTCTTCATTATGGACTATTTCCTTATTACTTTATTATAATTAATAATTAAATTTATAAATGACCCCCTTATGAGTCTCACATTAAAAATACACTACAGTTAAAAATATAATAAACATTAAAATGGAATAAAATATTAAAAAGCTTAGCAAACTGGCATCAATAAATCAGTGTGACAAAATGTCTCTCATCCTGGCTGCTAAGAAGGAAGGCAAACTGTAATCACATTTAGTAGTTCCTTCTTTTCAAAGGCTGTTGCTTCTGTTTCAGTGCTTTCAGAAGCTTTTGTAAGCTTCTGTTTTCTTGACTATTACTGGTCATTCTGTCATTTTGAAGTATGAATTGAAAACAAATTCTGGACTTTACAATATTTGAATGAAGAACTGGCTCCTTGAACAAAATAACATTAGTAAATCTACTTAACAATGTTTTAATAACTAAATTGGGTGACTCTATGTCTGGCTTCATTTGACTAGATCTAATTTAACTGATGCCTTCAGCATAATTAATCAGATAATGCACTTCAGCGAATGCCATCATTTCAAATCTTGATAATGAAGCTAAAGAGACTGGTTTTGGTGCCATGGGTCTTGCCTGTTATTCACATGACCACCTAGTTTTGTTTTGGATAACAAGATATGAGAATAAATGCTCTTTAAATTGGTATCTGTCAAGTTTGAATCGATGATGTTAATGAGATGATATTTGATACTTGCTCCTTTTCAACAAAAAGAAAAAGTCCAAAAAAATTCAGAAAATATTGTCTATTGTATAAGGATGTAAAGATCCCTAGAGAAAAAAATAGCATATTTGGGTTGTCTCTAAAAATTACAAATACAATATTTTTGTAGTGGAAAACTACAATTACACACTATATTAGCATGTATCTGATTTCTTTGTCCCTAAATCTCCATTTTTCTCATCAGTACTTTCCTTTTAGTGCTTTATAGTCTAGAAACATGAAAAAGTAGAATCATGACCCATTTAATTACTAAGTAAATTAAGGTTACTGAATTAATTATATATAAATACATAAATATATATATTTATAGTATACAATACATATATTCCTCTGTCTCTTTGGTAATAATAGGTATACTAAGGGAGACTCAACTGCAGAGGAAGCCTGCAGATAAATGCTAAGGTGAAATCTGGCATAAAGAATAGGAAGCCCACTTTGGAAAAGATCTCTCAAAATAAAGTGAATGGGGAAGATTAAAAAATGAGTGGAAAAGTTATTTCAATGTTGAGATTTTTTTCAGTAAAGATGCTTTTTAATTTCTCTTTCTTTCTTTCTTCTTTCTTTTTTTTTTTTTTTAGAAATTTACTTATTCAATAAAAATCTAACCAGGAAATTTTAAAGTTAAATGCAAAGATAGCTAAAAGAATTGGGCAATTTTTTAAGAATTCATGAAACAATTTTTCTATTCATTTTCTCTTCTTAATCCCTTTAAATAAAATAACAGATATAATAATAAACTATTTTATTGTACTTTATAGTAACTTTTTCTATGCACATTGATTTTGTTTAATTTTTAAAAAAACTTTCTGAGAGAGGTATTAAAAACCATTGTTACTGAAGATAGTCCTTCTGAGAAAACAAACTCAGAGAGACTGAGACATTGAGTAAATTGAATAAAAACTGGTTTTACATTCCATCAATTTTGTGTGATACTGTGTGATGATGATTACATTATGATCAGGCTAAAGATCAGCATTACTACCATCAAGTCATAGCCAAAGGGTAAAATTCATGAAAGAAAAAAAAAGATTAACATAAAATTCAGGAAATTAATTTATTCAGTAGGAATGAAGGAATTGAATGAGGTAATGAAGGGAAAGTATATATATCTATATATAGATATATATATAGAGATAGATATATGTATCTTCTGCCAATGCAAGTACTGTACTTTGCAAACCAAAGTATCCATGATCACTAGGTGGCTCCTTCACTTTTTTCCTAAGGTCACATATTCATGCCTACTCAATAATGGAATACCAGTAGTTTCTATCTTCACTTTCTTTTGAAACATCACATACTTCTTTTCTCCACTCTGTGATGCATTCTGGCCTACCCTGGGTCTTGGTCTTTTGTCCACCTATGTTCCTATTCACCTTTACTTGTTGGGAAATGTAATCCAATTTCATGACTTCAAATATTAACCAGAGGATGATATGTCACTATTTGTTTCTAATCTAATTTTCTCAACTGAACTCTATACTTAAATATCTAACTAGTTCTAGTCATCACAAACTTATCTTGTTCAAAATTGAAATTCTGATCCACTTGGCCAAATTTCACACTCCCAAATTTTGTTCTCTTCCCAATCTCAGTTAATGGGAATAGCACTTCTTCTCTATGAAACAAAACTTGGCCTAAACTTGGCTTCACGTTCTCTTTCAAACTGTACATCCAATACATTACTAAATTACATTACATTTTATATTCAAAACATATCAGGGATTAGGCCATTTTTTTTTTAAATCTATGCCACAACCAGTCTAATTTGAACTTCCATTGATTTTAGCCCAGATAATCACAGTCACCTTCACTAGTCTAACAGAGTCAACCCTTTCCCTGCTTCCCTCCATTTGTTTTTAAAAATATGAGTGACCATATTAGAATATGTGTCAAATCAGGTGATTTATCAGATCATCTTTCAGGGGCTTTACATATGATTCAGAAGAGAAACTAAAGGTTATACCTTTACAAATAAAGTCACTATATAATCTATCATCAGACACATTTTTGAAAATGTATAGGGGTTCTTGTAATAATGACACAATCCAACAGATGTGAACTAAACTTGTCTTGGACAAATCTGAATATATGGTCACCCTACTCCATAAGTCTTATACAATCTGGTCCTCTATTATCCTTTAACATCATCTCCTCTTATTAACCCTTGTAATCACTCTGCTATAGCCATACTGCCCTCCTTGCATTTTCTCCAAAATGCAGGGGGCACTTGCACATTTTTACTGTTTGCCTAAAACACACACCTCCCAGCTAACCACATGTCTCATTCCTTCATCTATTTTAAGATCTTTTCTGAAATGTCATCTTTTATGACAGCTCTCTCAGACAAAGCTGTTTAACATGCCAACTTAATAATACACCCTGTCCCTCTTGCTGCTTTATATTTCCACCATGGCATTTATCACAATTTGATAAACAGTACATTTAGTGTGTTCCTATATTAGACTATAAGCTCCATGTGGAAAAGTAATTTTGTGTTGATAACTTTTTCACCTAATCCATTTGGCATTATGTTTTATACGGTGGTGGTTATTAAACTTTAAACCTTGTATAAGCTTGCTTGGATTTGTTTTATCTCTCCCAAATCACACATCTAAAGACGCTTATGTTCAAATTTATGAGGTTTGGCAAATATCCTCAATGCTTAACTTAACATGACTGACTTTAGTACCAACTCATGGACATATTTAAAAAGATGTTACATTAAAAAATTGTCAGAATATTTCATTGTTAAAAGTGAGATGATTGAAGGAAGAGAAAAATGTCAATACAGGTATTCGGTCCAACATATTGCCAGGAAGTGAAATTTTCTAGATAAGATTTTAAAAGTAACCAAATCTGAGAAATGATTGCTGTGTGCTTCAATTTGATCTTCTATATCAAATGCCTTCAGATGTATAAAGGTTAAGTATGTATTACAAATAATATCAATACTCACGTTACCTCTTCATGCATATTTGAGGGAGCCAGGACACCAGGTACTTTAAGAAAATTCTTTCAAATTACTTATTAACACTCTTGTCATGCCTCACATGTGTCCAGGTTCTCTAGTCTAAAAACCACTTAAGGGAGTAACATTAATTATTGCTGATGACTTCTAAGAAAACTGTACTTTTTTCCTGTGATTCTTTAAAGCTAAAAAACTAACTTATGTCTGTGAATAAGCCTTTTTACACCAGAAGTATGTCATAATTGTTCACTTCAGTGGATGGCAGTGTAAAAAATCTCTTAAATAGAGTTCCTCTGCTTTTATCCACCTCTTCTGTCTTCATAAAGGATCACAGTAATGCTTTGTCCAGAAACCATGTCACTTACTTAATTACTTTTATCTAGCCATTCTTTTAGATTAAAAAAGAATTCCTTGCATATAAAGTTGGGAAAACAAGTATAAAAATACTTGTCACCCAAATTTGGGTATCAAATTTTGATTTCGGTTAAAGATACTCTGTCACACTTAGTGATGTCAAATTGGTCTCATTATTTCTCATCTTTCAGAAGATATTTTCTAAAGAAATAATTATGGTATCAAGAACAAAACATTTGCTATATATTCATAATTACTTTTGAATGTGTTTCTCCATCTACATATTTTCCTAAAATAATATTCATTTTACAATGGATTAGTCTACAAAGAAATAATAATTATTCTTGTCTATAACATGTTTTAAAAATATGTGATATGATGTCCCATTGTTAATGTGTTAAATTCTTTAAAAATCAGCTGTCTCTGGTCTCAAAGTCTAACATGGATGACAAATATTCTTGGGCAAATTTCTTAAAATACTCAACTGTCAGAAGAGCACTGTTTGCTATTTTCTAATACAATACGCAGTAAAAGACTTTCCCCACAGTCATTGCTATTCCTTACCGTATCGTTTAATCAAAAGAAATATATATTAAGCTTCTGATATTCAAATATTGCCTAAATATTCATATATATATATATATATATATATTCATGTTAGTTTATAATAGATTGTCTGTACTTTCTTCCTCTCAGATCTTCTAAGCATTTTGTGAACACCAAATATTTCTCAATGCAGTGTTATTTGGTAGAAGGAGTGGGAGCTTTGATTTCAAAATGACTGAACTGTTTTCATTGCCTCTTGATTCATAAGCTATGCAATTTTTGAAAATTAAACTTACCTTTCTCTATTTTGGTTTGGACCTCTGGAAATGGGAATTATGTTTATGATTTTAAATATTTGAACCCAGTAGGACTTATGCAAGAAAAGTGGGACTTTGTTAGTGGGAGGAAGTCTTTTAAGACATCTTATAGGGGCGCCTGGGTGGCTCAGTGGGTTAAGCCTCTGCCTTAGGCTCAGGTCACGATCTCAGGGTCCTGGGATCGAGCCCCACATCAGGCTCTCTGCTCAGCAGGGAGCCTGCTTCCCCCTGCCTCTTTGCCTACTTGTGATCCCTCTCTCTGTCAAATAAATAAATAAAATCTTAAAAAAAAGAGAGATGCAGACTTACCGCCAATATTTAACCAAAGAACTTAAAACCTCAATACAAATGGAAAGTATTGAGGTGGCAGTCTTAATGGGAATCGGTGAATGGATGTGGTTAAAAAAAAAAAAAAGACATCTTATAAGCCTTAAGAATGGGAGTGTTGCTGAGATTCCAAATGCACTGAAATCAAGTCCTGAAACACCATGAAGAGGCCAACAAGAGGCCAGTAAATTTTATGTCATGTATGATTCACTCTGTCTTTTTTCTTCAACTCTACAGTGTCTATTGATTTACTCTGTAGTTCACATGGGCAGAAAAATGCTCATTTTAAAAAAAAGTCAATTGCCAATTGTATCAATTCACAAATATATTAGAATTTAAGCTAAACTTTCCTTGCTTCAGTTTCAAATTCACAGCTGATAGACAAATATTGATCCATTTTTGTTCAAATAATCACCCCTCAACCAATCACCTGGGGCCAGAGTATCCACATCAAATTGTACCAACAGGGTTAGCTTCTGCTGCAATCAAATGGATAGAGTGGAATTAGGTGAGAAGAGATATTTAAATAGTAAAGGAGGCCCACAGTTTCTCTGTATACTCAGTGTGCTACTAAAAGAAATGAAAACATAAGGTACAATGTCTGGCTATTAGTTGATATTTACATTTGCTTGTGTAAACATTGCCATTCCAGTGAAGTGGCTTTCATATGCCACCCTGCTAAAATGGTATAATAGTTCCTTTAGCAGTTTTATAGATGTAGTGAAGGATTTAAGAATGCTCAGAAATGAGACATCAGTGAATAGTGTAAGAACAGAAATAGAACACTTCAATAGATATGATATGGTGGTTGAGAAGATCATACTTGTGAGCACATGTGAAAAAACTCATTTGAATGCATAGGATACTTAATTATTTAGAATTGTGTTTGAATGGAGGCTGGAAGAACTTTAATATTAAGGAGATATAGAGAAAGAGAAATACCACTTCGTAAGTGGTATTGTTATAAATGCATCCAGATTTGTCAGAGTAGTTTGACTTTCAGAATAGTTTGGCTAAGAAACATACCAACATAGCAGCAATTACTATGATGTAGAGATTGCTTATGTTATGAACATTCAGCTCTCATCTTTGTAGGCAGTCAGCTAAACTGCATTTCACAAATCCTCTTGCTTTAAGCTGGGAATCATGTGGCTATGTTCTGGAAAAGGTTGGAAATGACACAAGAAACATCCAGTCCTGCTCACATAATGTACTATATACTATTATCTTCTTGGTATGTCTAGATCTCTGAGGGCCTAGAAGTCAACAGGGACACAAAATACAAGAAATCTCTCCCTAATTCCCCTGCTTATAGCAGTTATCCAAGGAAGCTGTTCAACAAGAACATCTTAGTTGGTGTAAAAAATAAATCTTTATTGTGTTAGGCCACTGAAATTGTTTTTATGCTAATAACTTTTGTGTCATTTTAATAATTACAAAATATTTCAATGTATTCAACAATTTTACTTCATGTTGTACATTTATTTATTTATTTTTTGGTAACACATGTAATGTTGCATTGAATATCTTTGTGTGTCAATAAGATACCTCATAGGACAAAGTTACTAGATATGGAATTAGTTCATTTTCAAAGTGATAATTGATACATACTCCCCTAAATTTATATATCTAATTACTAATATCAAGATCTTTTTGTAAGAATGCTTTGATGGTGACAACTTCAAGAACATGGGACCCTTCATCAATGGCTATTATTTTTACATGTTATAGGTTCAATTGTGTCCCCCCAAAAAAATATATGTTAAAGCCCTAATTCCTAGTATTTTAAGATGTGATGTTATTTAGAAATAAGGTTGTGGAAGATATAAATAAAGATAAAGTCACACCTGACTAGTTTGGGTGCTCAATGCAATCTGACTGGTGTCCTTCTAAAGAGAGAAGAGAAACAGACACATGAGAGGAGAGTATCATGTAAAAATTATGGCATAGTGGATTGAAATTATGCAACTACAAGTCAAGGGATGCTGAGGATTGCATGCAATCTATCAGAAATTATAAAAAGTTAAGGAAGGATTCTGCCATATAAGTTTTAGAGAGAAGATGACCTTGTTGACATCTTAATTTTGGAATTTTAGCCTCTAGAACTGTGAGACAATAAATTTCTGCTGTTTTGTGACATCTAGTTTGTGGTAGTTTGTTATGGTAGTCCTAGGAAAGTAATACACCACACAAACAGCACATTCACACACACACACACACACACACACACTCTACCCAACCTTCCTCCAACTGTCATTTTTCCTTCTGCAGATACTTTGATGTTTGTATTACTAATTCAAGTAGATTCTTTCTATTTCAATCTTGGAGCTGACCTGCTTCTGGCCACCTAAGACCCTGCTCATGCAAATGTTTACCTTGCTTCAGGACCTTCAGTGTTTTGTTTTGTTTTGTTTTGTTGTTGTTGTTTTTCCTTGCTTAATTTTTCCTAGGTCATAAAGTCTCTTTTAATGTTTTCTGATTGCCTAAAAGAGATCCTAATATTTGTCTTTTTATTGATCTCTTTATTAAACCTCTTCAGATTAACACGCTTTGATTTTTTTCCTTATTTTCCCAAAAGTCTATTTTAAATTAATTAGATATTTATTGAATCAACATTAAAAAAAAAGCTCACACTTATAGTTTTATTATTATGGCCTCCTCTAACAAAGAAGAAAATATTTATATAAACAGAATTTGGGAGGTTCTAGCATGTTTATTATGAAAAGGATTTTTTATGTATTAAAAGAAACTATCTTGCAGCTGCTGGGAATCAGTACTGAGTTTACTCAGTGAGTTACAGTTTGAATAAACTTGTTATTTACATTTGAAGTCTGCTTTTTTTTTTTCAACTGATATTTTAAAAATGAATTTTTGGAAAAAAGACAGCTTCTTCATTAAAAGGTGTTGAGAAAATTGGACAGCCACTTGCAGAAAAATGAAATTGGACCATTTCCTTACACCATACACGAAAATAGACTCAAAATGGATGAAGGACCTCAATGTA
>PISX010017011.1:30357-44704 GCA_004024625.1 Mellivora capensis
AACGACATATCAGATAAAGGGCTAGTGTCCAAAATCTATAAAGAACTTATCAAACTCAACACCCAAAGAACAAATAACCCAATCAAGAAATGGGAAGAGGACATGAACAGACATTTCTGCAAAGAAGACATCCAGATGGCCAACAGACACATGAAAAAGTGCTCCACATCACTCGGCATCAGGGAAATACAAATCAAAATCACAATGAGATATCACCTCACACCAGTCAGAATGGCTAAAATTAACAAGTCAGGAAATGGCAGATGCTGGTGAGAAAGGGGAACCCTCCTACACTGTTGGTGGGAATGCAAGCTGGTGCAACCACTCTGGAAAACAGCATGGAGTTTCCTCAAAAAGTTGAAAATAGAGCTACCCTATGACCCAGCAATTGCACTACTGGGTATTTACCCGAAGATACAAACGTAGTGATCCGAAGGGGCACATGCACCCACATGTTTATAGCAGCAATGTCTACAAAAGCCAAACTATGGAAAGAACCTAGATGTCCATCAACAGATGAATGGATAAAGAAGATGTGGTATATATACCCAATGGAATACTATGCAGCCATCAAAAGAAATGAAATCTTGCCATTTGTACGACGTGGATGGAACTAGAGGGTATTATGCTTAGTGAAGTAAGTCAATTGGAGAAAGATAACTATCATATGATCTCCCTGATATGAGGAAGTGGAGATGCAACATGAGGGGTTTGGGGGTAGGAAAGGAAGAAAAGAAACAAGATGGGATCAGGAGGAAGACAAACCATAAGTGACTCTTAATCTCACAAAACAAACTGAGGGTTGCTGGGGGGAGGGGGGTCAGGAGAGGGGGGTGGGGTAATGGACATTGGGGAGGGTATGTGCTATGGTTATTGCTGTGAAGTGTGTAAACCTGGCAATTCACAGACATGTACCCCTGGGGATAAAAATACATTTTATGTTTATTAAAAAATTAAAATTTAAAAAAGAATAAATACCCAATAAATATCATTAAAATGAAAAAAAAAGAATTTTAATAATAAACTGCCACATTATTCATTTTAGTTGATTTAGAGCAATGTTTAGAGAACTGAGAAAGTTGATTAAAATAACTTGTTATAGGGGCGCCTGAGTGGCTCAGTGGGTTGAGTCTCTGCCTTCAGCTCAGGTCATGATCCTGGGGTTCTGGGATCGAGTCCCACATCGGGCTCTCTGCTCAGCGGGTAGCCTGCTTCCTCCTCTCTCTCTCTCTCTGCCTGCCTCTCTGCCTACTTATGATCTCTGTCAAATAAATAAATAAAATCTTTAAAAAAATAACTTGTTATATTTGTCATCCAGGCCTATAAATTTTATAGTAGTTTAATAATTCCTTTGGCTCAAATTTAAACTAAGCTGTTAGTTTGTTCTCATTTAGGGGCTGTGAAAGGCAGAAAGTGAAGGCATCCCCTCTATAAATCTTAACAGGCCACAAAGTTCTCACATACAATATAAGTACGTAGAGTAGTGTTTTAGAAACATGTCTTATCAAGACCAGCTGAGTCAGCCCAGTGCCCTTAACCTCTTTTCTAACAGTATTACCATTCCTACATTCCTTGGGTATAGAAATTCTGAAGTGCCACTACTGTAATTCATAGTTTTTCTCTATATTAGGCATTCATTTGGGAATATCTAGAAGGAGGTGTGATATATTCACTTTAAGAAGCTATTTTTTTTCCTGCAAACAATGTAAATAATTTACACCCTCACTAATATAAAGAAATAACAATATAGATCTTTCTTTCTCCAAATAGATTCCAGTATAATGATAAAGCTTCTCTATCTATCTGGAGGGGAGGATGTAGCCAGAAGGTTTCCTAATTTTGGGGTCATTCTTCTGAAATGCATTTCACCACATGTACAGGTAAAATCTGTCCCTTACCATGTTATGCTGTCAAGATTGGGGCTTGGGGAACTGGTGCAAGCTGTTGCTCTAGCTGTTGATTTTGCAATGAGAAATAAAATCTCTTTGCTTCTGACTCAGAGGCAGGCCCTCTTTAAAAGCTACACATACACACCACATACAAATATAGTATATGTTTCATATGTGATATGTTGATACAGATATGGATATACAGATAAAGTTACTATAGATTTATGAACAACAGCTGCAGGTTTATTAGCTCATTAGTAGAATAGGAACTCAGGCCCTTCTAATTTAACAGATCTGTTACACTGCAGTACTGATGAAGGTTTAAATTTGCTGTAAACAGATTTATAATATGAAGTGTACATTAAATCATAGCATTCTATAATGCCAAATTTCCTGATTTTGAAAAATTCAAGAGACTGTCCTGGGTTTTAGAACATATACACTGAAGCATTAAGAACTAAAAGGGCATGATATCTGGAAATTACCTCACATCGTTCAGAAAAAAAAAAAAAAAAGAAGAAGAAGAAGCCCAAAGAGAGAAGTTTGTGAAGTAAATGCAGCAAATGTCCGGAAGTGGTGAAACTGGGTGAAAGGTATGAAAACTCCCCCAAAGACCACCAGAAATGCCTCTTGATCAGTTATAGCTAAATTTATTAGACCTCTTGCTGCAAGGAAAAGGAAAATCCTCACTGTGACCATCTTAGTGGTGTATCAAAATGGGTGAATAAGGAAGATAAAAAGACAGGTGTTGCCAGATGGGAAGCTGATTAGGATTGTGGAGGTTGATAATGAAATGCTATTGGATTGGTGAACACAGCAAAAAATAGTCTTGATATAGTTCTTGATGAGCAAGCTATTAGTTTTGATAGGCAATCTGTTTCATTGGTTCAATCTTATCTCCTTGGAGTAAATACATCCTGGAGAAGCACCTAAGACATTTTTGCTTAGTAACAGAATTAACATGGGGACAGGAAATTTTGTTGGCTTTAGGTTTCATCTTAAAAAGTTTTAAACAAATTTTAATTATAGAAGAATACAAATTTGTAAATAATGCATAATAATCTCAGCTCTCTATATAGTTATTGGGGTAAAATATTAGCTAACTGGAAAGACTGTCTAAAAATAGCAAATGAATAATTAGATAGATAAACATCATTAAAATAAAGGTCTCTATGAATTTAGTAATCATAATTTCATAGTCATGCAATACCAGAGTAGAATAATATATTAACTACATATCCTTGTTGTGTAAATCAGATTATTGAGCAAAAAAGTCAGCAATCCCTGTGACTTTATGAACAGTTCCTTTAGTTTTCTGCAGAAGTCAGAAATCATGTCTCAGTTCACAAAAATAAACACTGAGGAATTGATGTATGTTTGTGTAAAAATATGTTATACATAAGCAATGTAGAGGCTCATAAAACCCTGTTTCCAACAGGTGGTTGTTACTAATTATGCTATAGTTGTTTGACCCACATTTATAGTCACTCTTATACAACACACTGCTATGAGAAACTTGTCAAGAATATTAGTGATCATAAATCATCATGTTGTGGTATTTTTGTTTTCCACTTTTCACACTATTTTTAAATGTATTGATTTGCTGTGTGAAAAATGCTAAAAGATATCAAAATGCATAACAAGACTCAATGTTATCCTTTTAAGTTTTAAAGTTTCTTAGTATTTTCCTGCCATGTTTCTACAAATATGTAAGTTTCACACTGAGAGCACAATAATCTCAAAATTGAAAGAAGAACATTCCATTTTCAAGCATTCTCAATACACTAACTATATCACAGTTTATATACTTTTTATATACTTATATTGTTTATATGTGAATATTTATATATTGGCACACACATCACTACATTTGGAATAAAATATATCCAAAAATGCATACTCAGTGTATCAATGCCTTCAAAATTAAGAAGGAAAGTAACAAATTATTTTTAAACCATTTTATATTTTTGCATCTGTGTTATATACATATATATGCTCTCTCTCTCCATATACATAAAGATTATTTATTATGTATATGTTTTATATGAGTATATAAAATTTTAATATATGTATTAAAATATATTTATGCATTATATATGCATACATACATACATACACACAGCCATATGCTTATTTGAAAGGCAAATTTCTCAGGCTTATTTTTTAATGTCACCTTCTGCTCTCTAACATGTTCACTTCCTTAGAAGTGTAAGTACCAATTCTCAGCTACTTAAATATTGTCTAACATTATAGGGAAAACAAGCAAAAGTGTTGCATAAAAGAGGCACAATCAAGCTTCCTTTATGGATGGGCATGGATTATAGAGCTTCATTTGTGTTTTTCAAAATTACATTTGCACATTTTCCTGGGGCATGAATCTGTGGTGACATGCTGGTATCACACTTTCTAAAGCATGATCACAGAAATAGATCTATGAATAATTGAGTTAACCCAAACCATAATATAATTTAATATATTCATAAGTAGCATACCTCCACTTATAAATTTCTGGTGTTGTCCAAATTTTTTTATGTTGAATTTATAAGATAACTGTAACATTAAAGATTGTCCTTAGGTTTTTTCATTATTGATGACTTTTTGGGTATTTTTTAAAAAATATCATTGACTGATGGTATTTGATTTTTTATACTGTACAGTTCTTACTATTTTTTAAAAATAGTTTGAGTAAGTTATATTTTAACTAATCCACTTTTGACTAGACAAGCAAATTTCAGATTATCCACTGTGTGAATTGAGACATCACTATCATTATTATTATTAATTATTTTAAAAAAGATTTTACTTATTTATTTGACAGAGGGAGACAGAGAGAGAGGGAATATAAGCAGGGGGAGTGGGAAAGGGAGAAGCAGGCTTCCAACTGAGCAGGGAGCCCAATATGATGCTTGATCCCAGGACCCTAGAATCATGACCTGAGCCGAAGGCAGATGCTTAACCACTGAGCCAACCAGACACCCCATATTATTATTAATTATTATTATTTGTTTTTAGGAATTTCTTCTTTTTTAAGATTTTGTTTATTTATTTTAGAGAGAATGAGAGAACATGAGTGGGGGGGAAGTAAGGGGGAAGGAGAAGGACAACCTCCCCAGCAGACTGAGTACGGAGCCCAACATGGAACTTGACCTTATTGACTCTAAGACCATGACCTGAGCTGAAACCAAGAATCCAAAACATAACTGACTGAGCCACCCAGGCACCACTAGATACATCTAATTTTGTGATGTATTTTTTCTTTCTTTCTTTCGTTCTTTCTTTCTATTACTTTTCTTTGACTTTAAAATGAGTTTCATGTGAACTGCATAGAGGAATTGTAGTTGAGAGAAAGGTGGCAAATGCAGACAGGGCTGGAATTTATGTCTGCCATGAATTGCCTGTATGACTGTAACAATTATTACTATCCCTATGCCTCAGTTTCCTTGTCTAAAAAAGATGATCTACTTTTGAATGTGTGTGAATATTATATGAGCTAATTCATAGATCTAATAAACAGCAGAAATTAATTAACCAGCATGTATTAAAGACAATAATATCACACTATATTCCTCAGAGTTGAAACAGGTACTCTAATATGTTGTTCACAGGAATCAAATTTTTAAATGCAGGTAATTTTTAAATTAGCTATTCTACTTACAGGAATTTATCTCATAGAACTATTCACACAGTATGCAAAAAATTGCATTACTGACAATATATTGAATTATTGGAAAATAACCAAATTTTCACAATAGAAAATTGCTTTAAACTGTCAGCAGTCTTGTGATTAAATAACTTGAAGCTGATGTAAGGATGACAAGGTAAAAGTCTACATCAATTTTGTGAATGCGGGAAAATATAGAACAGCATGGCTCCATCTAGTAAATATTTGTGTCTTTTTTTTTCATTTTTTAAAGATTTTTATTTATTCATTTTAGAGAGAGAGAGAGAGTGCACATGAGAGCTGGGGGAGGGACATAATGAGAAGGAGAGAGAAAATCTTTTTTTTTTTTTTAAGATTTTATTTATTTATTTGACAGAGAGAGACACAGAGAGAGAGAGGGAACACAAGCAGGGGGAGTGGGAGAGGGAGAAGCAGGTTTCCCACTGAGCAGGGAGCCCAATGTGGGCCTTGATCCCCAAATCCTGGGATCATGACCTGAGCCGAAGGCAGCTGCTTAAGGACTGAGCCACCCAGGCACCTGGAGAGAGAAAATCTTAAGCAGTCTCCCCACTAAGCATGGAGCCTGTTGCAGGGCTCAATCTCATCACCTGAGATCATGACCTGCAGCAAAATAGAGTCAGATGGTTAACCAAATGAGTCACCCAAGGCCCCAATATTGCTATATTTAAATGCAAAAACTGAAAAACTCATATCAAAGTGTGGTGATAAAAGGTAATTTTAGAATTCATTTAATATTAACAAAAACCATATATATATATATATATATATATATATATATATATATATATATATACTAGTCCATAATAGAAAAATATTTATCACATTAGCATACTATTTTCTAAAGATTTAATAGTAGGTGTCTTTGTCAGTGAGATACAGGAAACTGTGTTTACTGTTTTATATATGTTTTTATTATTTGATGTTTTCATAGCAAACATTACTTTTGTAATGAGAACAAGAACCATGACATGTAACAAAAAAACCCTTAAAATCACTGTTACTCTAATTTTTAAAAAGGGTATGTTTATAAATATTTTTGTCCATATCATCAAATATAGTAAATATTACTTACCTGCTGCTTCAAAAATATTTTCCTTATACTCAAAATTGTGGGTCTGTGCATGTTGTTAATCCTCCCTGCATTTTTCTTCATTGTCTGTTTAAAGTCTGCCTAATCTTTTCACCACAAATTTTTTTTAAATTAACATATAATGTATCATTTGCTTCAGGGATACAGGTCTGTGAATCATCAGTCTTACATGATTCACAGCACTCACCATAGCACATACCCCCCCAATGTCTATAACACAGCCACCCTATCCCTCCCTCCCATCCCACTCCTCAGCAATCCTGTTTCCCGAGATTAAGTTTCTTATGGTGTGTCTCCCTCCCCAGTCTCATTTTTTCATCCCTACCCCCCACAGCTCCCCATCCTGCCTCTCAAATTCCTCATATCCGAGAAATCATATGGTAATTGTCTTTCTCTGATTGACTTATTTTGCTTATTACCCTCTAGTTCCATCCATATCATTGTAAATAGCAAGAATTCACGTGGGTTTTTTTGATGGCTTCATAGTATTCCATTGTATATATATACCACATCTTCTTTATCCATTCATCCATTGATGGACATGTAGGTTCTTTCCATAGTTTGGTTATTGTGGTCATTGCTGCTATAAACAGTTGGGTGTACATGCCCCTTCTTTATCACACATTTTTATGAATCTTTATTAACCCGCTTAATCCACAACTCAGGAATTTCCTTATCTATCTTTCAATTTGACTAACATACCTTTCAAAAATGTCATATACTATTGCTATTTTTATATAATCATTATTTTTTAAAATCATCCATTCCTTTGTTCATTGATCTATACCTCTATTCTTCCTAACTTGGTATTTACCTTCTTGAGGTGTGTTTCTTTATATTAATCTGTTTGTCTTCTTACAAAGTCACCCATAATAACTGTGTCTGCATACTTAGTTGATTGATTGGTAAAGTAATTATAGTTACGTTAGGATAATGACCATTTTTGTTAATATTTACATATTCAAGTAAATTATTCCCAAACACAAAGTGATAAAAAAGTGCTTATTCAAATTTCCTATTGCCTGAAGAAAAGAATAATGAACCCTGAGTCTACAGGGAAAACACTTAAAAGACACTTTCACAGAGTCCTTCTAACAACACGAATTTTATCTGTGATCCTGAGAACTCCATAATACCCAAGGGATCAGGGGACATCAGGAGTCTCAAAAGTGTTCTTCAAAATTTGACTTTGCCTGGAGAAACGCAATGCAAGTTACACTCAGCCATTATTGCTTTCTGTAAGTGAGGTCAAATTTTGTTATTTAAAAAAAATATATTTTCAAGTTTTTAAAAGAAAAAAATTTTTCCTGTGGAGAAGGAGCAGTTAAGTTAAATGAATTGTGTTTATTTGTTTACTATATGAGCCTTCTGTTGTATTCATACCAAGAATGCAGAAAGCAATATATAAACCCTGTAAATATCATGGTTAAGAACTGAACAGTTGACCTTAAAAATAAAATCCATTTACATATGAAATGGAAATGTAATGTGATGTATCAACTATCAGAAATAATAGGTGTACTGAACCTATAGGTACATAGGGTATCTAGAGAATAGATATATGTTCGAGAGAATATAATATATAGACATACATACATAGACTTTGGTACTGAAATGATTAATGTAAAAAGAAAAATATTAAATATTAGATTGAAATCACTCATAAAACCAAATAAATATGTTTGATTATGAAAATTTCTTATACTTAGTCATTAATTTATTAAAATTTAATAAAAACAAACATAAAATGTCTGCACTAATTTCTCCTTTAGAAATGAGAAAGTTGAATTCCAGAAAGGTAATAAATAGAAAAAAAAAACCAGTAACAAAATTTGTTTCATGACTTCTCATTCAATGCTCCCTCCAAGCATCATTTATGGATGAACACTGTTAAACTCACTCAAAATTTCACCAAGAGACCTCTTTTTTTTTTTTTTAAGATTTTATTTATTTGTCAGAGAGAGGGAGAGAGCACAAGCAGGGGGAGTGGCAGGAGGAGGGTGAGAAGGTGGCTCCACACTGAACAAGGAGCCCAAAGCAGAACTCCATCCCAGGATCCTGGGATTATGACCTTAGCTGAAGACAGAAGCTTAACTGAGCTACCCAGGCATCCCACCAAGAGATCTCTTAATAAAGTAAAGCTAAATTTATTCAGTTTTAACTTCAGTAAGGAAGCACACTAAAACATTTTGGCAGTGTCTCTGAAAGGGAAAAAATGAGTGGAATATTTATTTTGTTTACATATTTGGGGCCATCTGATTAGAATTTCAAGGTAGAGAACTTAATAGAATTGGACAAAATTTGTGATTTTTTTTAAAGTTGTTTCACATTGGTGAACACATGAACAACCATATTAAAGTGTCTTAAAATGAAGCTATATTTGATAAGTAGTTGACAAGTTGTCCAACTGACTGGACTACTTCATCTGTTAAATCTATCTGTAAGAATTTCCTTAAAGAAACAGTAAATTCATTTACCCATTTATGGTCTTATCTTTCTCATACAGAAGTTTCTTGGAAAACATAATTCATGTTGATATAGGTCATCTACATTCTTATATATCATGCTAACCTATCGAGTCAATTTTCAGTTCTTGTTTTGTAGTCATTCTTAGACCAAGCTGGAATTAGCCTTGGAGAAATGATCAGTCCAATTCACACCATGGTTTGAAGAGTCATGAATACACATCAGGATTCCAGTGGTGGTTGTTTCAATCACTCTAAAGATATAGATAGATATAGATGATATAGATACAGACATATAAATATATGGTTTTGTTGAGTAGTTCCATGTTGGAATATTTAATTGGACAATAAGTAGTAAATAACATTTAAAATTCTGAAGATTACACATTTAAATGCTGAAATGAAATTCTAAGAAAAGGAGGGCAGGTATTGCATGGAGCACTGGATGTGTTGCATAAACAATGAATCTTGGAACACTGAAAAAAAATAAAATAAAGTTAAAAAAAGATTAAGATAAAAGTTTTTAGTTACTTCAAATAAGGAACCAAAATATCCTCAATTAAATCAAGGCCAATCCAAAAAGTTCACCACATAGGAATAATAGCCAAATATTCCATTTTTATGATTTTGTTCATTTGTTTCCTGGATATTAACAGTATTAAAAATTTCATATGTAAGCTGGGATAGATGTACAATATTCTTCCTTTAAAATAAACAACCTTGAGTGTCTTATATTATATCTAAGGCAGCTCTGTTTTGAAATAATGCCTTCTTGGTTTCACAAACTCCTTGAGTGAAAATTTCTGTGAGCTTACTGACATTGTGTATCTATACAGTCAATCTTTGAATGCTTGCTTTCTCAAACTCTCCTTGACTCCTGAAAGCATAATATAGAGGCTTGAGAGTAGAAATAAGCCCTCCAAAATTCACCTTAAGTTTTTATTATTTCAAATCTCAAATTAATGCCCGTATTTATTTTTTCTGCAAATATCAAATTATATTATGATCATTTTTTTCTGAGATTAGGAAACAGTGGGTCAAAATGAACCTTGAATGTTTTTGATAATTAGGAAGTTCTAGAGGAGGTAGTATTGAAAATCTAATGCTAAATCACAACATTCCCATTCATAATTTAGTTCCAGGTAAGCTATTCATTACCATGACTTAGTTAAGTAACATGTGACTATTTCAGAAAAGTAAGAAATCCATTGTCTGAGTAGCCAGTGAGACTATGAAAATTCAATAAATGTTTAAGTAAACATTATGGAAAAGTTGTAAATCACTATTAACCTCTCACAAGTGAAAACTTTATTTCTTTGAGATGAATTTGTACTTAATGAGCTTAGTTTTAGATAAATTGTAACTCTTCTTTAGAAATGGTATCTCCTTTCTAGGCTAGAAAATTAAGTAGATAAATGGAATCATGCTTAACTCTTATCTTTATAACATAACTAGAGTTATTGGCCTATTTATCAGTTAAGTGTAAATTCACAGGGAAGTTTAACTTTGTTTTTATGGTTGTGGATATGTGAAAAGTAAGGAGGGCTTTAGTAAAAATATGGAGCTATTCAAGCATGTTGTTGATTGTCCTAGAAAAACAAAACAAAACAGATATTGATCCAATGGCTCATTAAAGAAAACAGAACACAGAATTATAATAAAAGAGTAAGTGTGGAAAAATTCAAGATGGAATTATAAGAAAATCTTGAGGCCACCTCTTCCCATTGACACAGAAAGCCTACAATTACATTGGAGTAATTCCCTCCAAAGGGGGCCTAGAAACTAGGTAAATATAGCCTCCACAAGAGAAAGCACCAAGATGGGTAGAAAATGGAGACACATGGTCTCACTGAGGGAAACACAAACACACACAAACACTCACACACCCCAGGCAAGGCAGTGTATAGTTAGGGGGGATCTTGAATTTATGGAACATCCCTGAAGAACAAGAGATTTGAGTTCCACATCAGGTATCCCAATCCTTAAATTATGCACCGAAATACATGGCTTTGAAAACCAATAGGGACTATGTCTGGGAAAACAGTAGAATTATAAGGAAAGGAAAAAATGCTTTTAAAAAGCTCAAGTACAGACTCACTCAACCTGGAATCTTAGTAATCTTGAAATACCCACCAGAGAGGCAGGAAGCAGCTGGGCCTCCCCTCGGGAAGAGAGACACTAGCAGTAGCAATTTTTGCTATGTATTTAGTCATACTGTTCATGGCACCAGTGATTGCCATTTTGGAATGCTCTCTCTAGACTGTTGCTGCAAGGGAGTGGGCACCACTTAGAGACCCACAAAACCCTGACATAGGATGGACCTCAAAGCCTATGGTAGGATGACCATACCTACCTGCATAACCACAGTTATTGCAGTGAGGTTTCCTGGTCAGCTGTGTCATGGGCAAAGCCTTGTAAGCAGTGAAGCTATGGGCCATCCCTTTCCACCAGAACATGCACAGCAGTCATGACCAGGCCTCACAGCCAGTTAGGTTGGGAGCCAGCCATGCCCACTGATATGCGTGCAGAAGTCAGGTTCAGCTGCCTGAGAGGGGACATGTAGCTCACACAAAGGACAACCTCTGATGGCCAAGGTATTGTTCTTCTTGATCCCACAGGATATATCCCACAAAAGACCATTCTTTTAAGACAGGGAAATGTAGCTGAACTATACAATACATAGGAACAAACACAGAGAGTTAAATAATATGAGGAGATGGGTGAATATGTTCCAAAGGAAAGAAAAAGACAACGTCTTAAAAAAAGAACTAACCAAATGGAGATAAGCAATCCAGCAGATTTAAAAAAAAATGAAGCAATGTTCATAAAGATATTTACTGAACTCAGGAGAAGAATGAATGAACAGAGTGAGAACTTCAGCAAAAAGATAGAAAATATATTTTAAAAAGTAACAGTGTTTAAAAAAACAATAACAGAAATGAAAAATACACTAGAGATAATAAACAGCACATTAGATGATACAGAAGAACAAATCAGGAACCTGGAAGACAGGCTAAGTGAAAATTACCCAAACTAAACAGGAAAAATAAATCAAAACAATTTATTTAAATTAGAAAAGTTTAAAGGACCTCTCTGATAACTGAAAGCATACTAACATTCACATATATAGAAGATAGAGATAAAGAGGCAGAAAACTTATTAAAAAAAATAATAGCTGAAAATGACCCTAACTTGGGAAAGGAAACAAACATCCAAGTCCAGGAAACACAGAGGGTTTCAAACAGATGAACTCAAAATTCCATGCCAAAACACATTATAATTAAAATGTCAAAAAATAAAGATAAAAGGGGAATCTTAAGAACAGCAAGAGAAGAGCAATTAGGGAACCTCCATATAACTATAAGCTGATTTTTGCAGAAACTTTGCAGGCCAGAAGAGAATGGCAGAATATATTCAAATTACTGAAAGGAAAGCAAAACAAAGCAAAACAAAAAACAACAAAGTAAAAAAGCATGTAACAAAAATACTCTACCCAGCAAGGTGAGAATTCAGAATTGGAGAGGATATAGAGAATTCTCAGACAAACAAAAGCTAAAGGAGTTCGTCATTATTAAGCCAGCTTTATAAGAAATATTAAAGGGTTTATGTAAGAAGAAAAGGCCATAACTAGAAGTAAGAAAATATATGAAAGAAAAAAAATTCTCATTGATAAAGGCAATATATAGAAAAGGTAGTAGGTAAATCATTTATAAAGCTAGTATGAAGATTAAAAGACAAAAGTAGTAAAACCAACAATATTGACAATGATAAGTTAAGGAATACACAAAATAAAATTATGTAAAATGCATCAAAAGCATAAAACATGGGGGGTAGAGTAAAAATGAAGGACTTTTTAGAATTTTTTTGAGCTTAAGTAACCCCAATTTAAAATAGACTGTTGTATACATAAGTTTTTATTATGAAATTTATGGTAACCAAAAACTTATTTGTTAGAAGGTAAGAGAGGGAGATACAGTATCCTCCAAACTGAGAAAAAAACTTTCAGAACAAGAAATGAAGTGGGCAACTCCATACAATTTACAGGTTTATTTAGGGGGCCTGGGGCACTAGCCACAAAGGAGGTAATTTTGCAGACATTAACAAGATAGAGAGCAATAGATGGAGTTAGTAATGTCAGCACTCATACACTGCCCCAACCAACATCTTTATGGACCTTACAGTGTTTACACACCATTCTTCCAAATGACTCTACAGCTAGATATCAGGAGATAACTTGCACCACTATGCCACATCAGCAATATAAACAGCAACATGAGATTAATATGCCTATAACAAAACAGAAATATAGTTCCCCAGAAACCCAATGAAGAGGTGAACCACCTAGGGAAGGCATTAACAAAGAGATCATTTCCACAGACCCAGCAGTGAAAGCAATTGTAATTTTTAACATAATAGTGGCCCATGAAGGAAACACTTCCTGAGACAAGAGGGAGGTACATCAGCAAAGTGAGGATAGGGGTGAAAATTTTGACAAATATTTTGCAGGTAATAGACATGGCAGATCTTCATTTACCAATGATACAGTAGCTGTTTAGTCCCCTTGAGCCTCAATACCATTCCTGGCTTCACATCATTCCTAATTCTTGGTGGACAAGGACAATTCCAGTTACCTTTGGTTGAAAAGTGGTATAGATCAGAATTTGAAGAATGAAAACACCTTGCATCCAACTGCAATATTCGCTGTATCAGGTTGACCCCCATCCTTTGAGGAGCCTTTATTTTTGTACTCTCATACATAGTCTCAGACAGGATCTTATTCCATATTTTATAGCAAGGCAAATTAGGCCAATTCAGTTAAACAATTGTCTCATGTCAGGACATGGTCTTATAGATAGGCTTTCAAAGTTGGGCCTACACTGTGCAAAAAATCACATAGAAAATTAGCCAGACATTCAAAGAAATAAGAAAATCTTAGGATCTAACCCAATTTTAAATATAAACAGCATTCATTCAAGGACAATTAATCAAAACTAAAATCTAACATCCATGAAGATTTGTTGCGGAGAGACAAGATGGCGGGGAACTAGGAGGATGCTCTGGTTCAACCTGTCCCCTAAAGTGAGCTGATTACCTACCAAGGAACTCCGATCACTCATGAAATCAGCCTGAGATCAAAATTCTACTCGTCAGGATCTCTACGGGGGCAGAAGACGCCAGTGGGCAGGTAAAGCCGAGCGGGAACACCGGACTGGTATCGGAA
>PISX010017012.1:0-44597 GCA_004024625.1 Mellivora capensis
TTTTTTTTTTAATTTGTTTATTTTTATTTCTTTTCAGCGTAACAGTATTCATTGTTTTTGCACCACACCCAGTGCTCCATGCAATACATGCCCTCCCTAAAACCCACCACCAGGCTCCCCTAACTTCCCACCCCCTGCCCCTTCAAAACCCCTCAGGTTGTTTTTCAGAGTCCATAGTCTCTCATGCCTATGTGTTCTTTAAGAGTGAAGTAAAGCAGGGGAAAAATTTTTTTTTTCTTTATCATATTTTAAGTTTACCCATTAATCTCTATGAGATTCTCTATGGTTTGAATATATACAATAAGGTATTTATTTACTTATTGAGAGAGAGAGAGAGAGAGGGAGAAAGCACAAACTGGGAGAGGAAGAAGCAGACTCCCCACTGAGCAGGGAGCCCGATGGGGGACTCGATCTCGGGATTCTGGGATCACGACCTGAGTTGAAGTCAGACACTTAACCGAATGAGCCGCTTATGTGCCCCCACAATAAGGTATTTTTTAATTGCATCATTGTGTTTTCTCAACACAACATCTAGACCAAATGGCATCTCTATTATGAATAAATCCTAACTTCACCCTCTCCACCAAATTTTTAAAAGATTTGCCATACTTAAAACCATTCAGAAAATGTTAATGTTTGCTTGCTTTGGTGGGGGGCTGGGGATTAGATCAGGTAACATTTCCATAAGTATGAGTGTTTTTGTTTTCCTTAGTTTTGCTCTTTGTCAGCATCTGGTCCACCTGCCTGATCAGTAAGCTGTGAATGAAGCCAGAAACCTTGCCTTATGGCTTTAGTTATGGTTGAAAAACACAACAATATTTTCTATTTTGCAAAACCTGTCGCATGGTCGAGCACTCGCAAACTGCTAGGACTTAGCACCGCAACGTGGCAGGTTCCTCTCATTCATTAAGATGATTTCCCACTGTTTTAAGGAAAGAGCTTAGACATTAAAGACAAATGTTCTATTTCTCTATGTAAACTTTTTTTTGTTTTTAATCCTCTGTTGTTTACAGCCAAGATTCACATTCTTGGCTCTGGAATCTAGACTACTCACTCTCACAATGTTGTTTCAAGACATGTGCTCTACATTTGTTTCCTAGGATGCAAATAGCCTGGCATGTGGTGACTGAAACTCGTAACACCAAGGGGATTTAGTTAGATCCATAGAGCTTGGCAAACGTTTTCTTACAAAATGTGTGTAAAGATCGCAAAATAATGCTTTTTTTCCCTTCTTCTTCACCTCTCACCATTAGACAGCTTTTCGGGTTGTTTCTAGGCAACTTTATTAAGAAATTGAATAAGTCAGATAAATGTATAAAAAGTTGAGGTCAGAGAATATCTTTCAGATGAATCTGAGAATACATCTTCATATCCATTTACATGCATTAATTGATGAGGATGAGGGTTCTGCCTCAGAATAAGAGAAATTCTGACACTAGAGGGCACAGCCACTCAGATAGACAAAAGAGAATGGGGGCGCCTGGGTGGCTCAGTGGGTTAAGCTTCTGCCTTCAGCTCAGGTCATGATCTCAGGGTCCTGGGATTGAGCCCCACATCAGGCTCTCTGCTCAGCGGGGAGCCTGCTTCCCCCTCTCTCTGCCTGCCTCTCTGCCTACTTGTGATCTGTCTGTCAAATGAATAAATAAAATCTTTAAAAAAAAAAAAAAAAGACAATGGAAGATTTTCTTTCCAGACATTGGATCTGGGGAAACACTGAGGGACAAAGCCATAATAATACTGCTTTGTATTCACATCCCAGTTCTACTTTCCAGAGCATTTTCACTCCGTATTGACAGGCTTGTGTCAGAAATCCAGAGAGAAATGGAAAATGATGATTACTTCATTTCCCTTACAGATTCGTTGCCAAAATTTCTTTTTTCAGAGGTTGTTCAGTGGGCCACAAGAGTAAAATAATGTTTACAATGCCCAAATGTTAGAATCTTAGGGACTATCACCCAGAGTCACATTAAAATGAAAGGTGTTTGGAAAGTACATTGCAATTCTAAAGAAAAGTCCACCCCTTCAACTCTGATCTTAAATAAATTTCTGAGAATGGAATAGAGACTGTCTTTTCCTTGCATTTAAAGTGAGATTTTTCATCTTGTATGTGTTTTCATCAGAATTTCTGAGTGACCTCTGCTTTGATTATTTTTGGCCTTTTGTAAATTTTTGTGTTTATTTAAATTTGCTTTGAGTTCTTATTTATGTACCTATGTACATTTACATACATATACATGGGATATACATAC
This sequence comes from Mellivora capensis, assembly GCA_004024625.1. Classification (NCBI taxonomy): domain Eukaryota; kingdom Metazoa; phylum Chordata; class Mammalia; order Carnivora; family Mustelidae; genus Mellivora; species Mellivora capensis. The sequence goes on from PISX010017012.1 coordinate 2,250, forward strand.
ACACATATCATATGTATCATTTATATGCACAAATACATATAGATGTATTTGCAAGAAATGGTTCTACAACCACTTCCCATTAGCGAATGATAACATTATTTCAAAGATTGTCTCTGTAACCTGTGAGCACTTTCAGATAGTGCTTTATTCACTCATTATTTGATCATGTATCAACACTAATGAAAACTAGATAAAACTCCCTAGTATCTACCGTGCAAACTGTGAATTAATGGTGCTTTTCTTTTTTTTTTCTTAAAGATTTTATTTATTTATTTGACAGAAAGAGAGAGAGAGAGATCACAAGTAGGCAGAGAGGTAGGCAGAGGGGGAGGGGGAAGCAGGCTCCTCACTGAGCAGGGAGCCCAATGTGGGGCTCGATTCCAGGACCCTGAGACCATGACCTGAGCCAAAGGCAGAGGCTTTAACCCACTGAGCCACCCAGGCACCCCTAATGGTGCTTTTCTTGAAGATGACAAGGAGAATATTCGTTGTAATTGAAGCCTGGATATATAAAAGTCAACAGGACTGTAGGACATAGTTCCGTTAAAAATAAATTTTTATAAAGGAGTAGGTAAAAGGGAGACAATTTCCTTGCAAAAGATTTTATCATTAATCTAAATAAAATGACCAACCAGAATCAGACTCATCCTGGATATCTTCCCATCTCTCTCTTTTTTTATGATCTAATGAAATACTTATCTTCAGTAATTCTCTAGCCATTGAGGGCACACATAACCTAGCTCTCCTCCCTCTCCTTTTTTCACACTCACTTTGGGTACTGAGTTTATTTATTGAAATACACATTACAGACTCTTTTTCCAGCTTTATTGAGATGTAATTGACATATAACATAAGAATGCACCCCCAAGCAGGAAGCTGCACTCTTTGTGTAACCCTATCACATCTGCCATATTCTCATTTGAAGAGCCTCACTCTGTTCAACCTACATTCAGGAAGAGAGACTATACAAGTGTGCAAACACCAGGAGGCTTCCTCAACTATTTAAATAACAAGGACTCTATGAGAGGCAACCTCTAAGAGAGCCTCAGTGACTGCTACCTCCTGGTATTATATTTCAATAAATAAATTCAGAACTCAAAGTGAGTGTGAAAAAAGGAGAGGGAGAAGAGCAAGATTATGTGTGTACAGCGTGATGATTTAATATACATATATGTTGTGAAATGATTACAGTATGATTAGTTAACACATCCATCACTCCCTGCACTTGTGTTTGTGTGTATGTATGTGTTTGTGTGTGGTAAGAACTTTGAAGATGTGCTCTCTTGGCAACTTTCAAATATATGATACAATATTGTTAACTAGAGTCAACATGTAATACATTACATCCCCAGACCTTTTTCAAAATCTTATAAATTGAAATGTACAGCCTTTGACCACCTTCACTCATTTTCCCTATCCCACTCCACCCCCACCCCTGGCAATCAGCAATCAACAAACAGCTCTCTTTTCTCTGAAATCTGTTGTTTCATATTCCACATGTAAGTGAAATTATACAGTATTTGTTTTTCTCTCTGACTTAGGTCACTTAGTAAAATGCCCTCAAGGTTTATCCATGTTGTTGTAAGTAGGTAGAATTTTTTTCTTTTTGGTGGCTGAATATTCCACCCCATATATATTTTAATATAATTCATTAATTAGTTAATGACTTTATTCATTTTATCAGGCCTGCTTCTCCAGTTGGACTTGCTGGTTAAGGAGGGACTAGAGGCTGTACTCAGCAGTTGAGCAGGGCTACACATTTGCTTTCCTGCCCTGCTGGGGCCGGTTAGATTAGCCGGCGAGGGATCCAAGTAAAGCTGAACTGCCCACTGAACCTCCTGGCCAGATAAGGCCACAACTGCAGAGCCACTCGCTGGGATCTCCGCTCAGGCACACAGCAAGGAAGAAGACACTCCCCCCAGACCCGAGTGCTGGCTGTGGTGAGCCCCACCTCCTTCTCCCTATCTCCCATCCCCAGGGTCTCCAGGAGGCAAGATCTGAGGGAGCCTCTTGGGAAGCATCCCGCAATGCCAGGGGACCTTGGTGTTCACCTTAGATTCTCTCCCCCATTGGAGAAACTGTGGGCCCAGGGGGATCTTGTTGTGGCTCCGTGCTGGCCTGGGGGAGAGGAAATGCCATCGGAGTATAGCAGCTCCCCTCACCCACCTAGGGCTCTCTTCTTGGGTCTCTGTTGTCAGTCTCACCCTTGGATTTTAGGATTTTCTCAATGGGGTGTTGTCTATGAATTGTCTAGGGTCTTCTTGTGAGGGAGACTAAAGTTAGGAACAACAGAGGATGTCATCTTGATGGTGTCATCATCTTTATTTATTTTTTTTTTTAAAGGTTCGTTCATTTATTTTAGAGGTAGGGGAAGGGGCAGAGGGAGAGGGAAAGAGTCCCAAGCAGACCCTACACTGAGCACAGAGCCCACACAGGGCTCATCCCACACCCCAACATCACGACCCTAGCCAAAACCAAGAGTCAGAATCTCAATTGACTATGCCACCCAGGGGCCCCTTCACTCTTTTGCTGTAATCCATTGGTCTGTGTCTTGCCTGGATGCCCTGCTAGGCCTGTCCCTCTCTGTGTTTCTTATGTGCACAAAATTATCAAAAGTAAATAGAACCCAGATGATTCTTCCCTCCTTTCTCAGAGAGAGAAGTCAAGCTGAGCGCTAGCACCACAAAAGGACAAAATCACACCTTCTCTGAACACCTGGACTCAAGCTGAGGTACAGCCTCAGGCCCCAGCCCAGAACTAATGAGAAGGCAGGCACTTAGAAAGGCCAGAAGTCAGGCAGGCTAGGAGGGAAAGCAAGGATGAAGACCACTTCAAGGGGAATAGGAAGTTGGTAATGAGACACACCTTAGAGCATTTTCCTTTTACCACAGACACATACTCCACCTTCTGACATCAGCCACATGGCTTCACTCCTCTAGCACTTCTGAACACACCACACATATAGAGTGCAGATAAGGGACCAGAACACACTTCTTATGAGTCTAAGCCATTTTGAATAATCAGTAAGTTACCTTATATTTATTTTTTTAAGATTTTATTTACTTATTTACTTATTTGAGAGAGAAAGAGCACTAGAGAGGGAGAGACCAAGCACGAGTGGGGGTCAGAGGGAGAGAGAGAAGTAGGATCCCCACTGAGCAGGGAGCTTGATGAAAGGCTTGATCCTGGGACCCCAGGATCATGACCTGAGCCGAAGGCAGACGTTTAACTGACTGAGCCCCCCAGGTGCCCCTATGTTTATTATTTTTAAGGTGAACTTAGCATTGAAATTCTGGACAGCTTAAGAAAAAAACAGTTTTGATAATTTCATGGATTTGGATATTAACTTGAATTATTTGAATACATAATAGATATTCAGTAAGTTTATTACTTCCTTATTTTAAATATAATAGGTGAAATCATATATCTAGATATCTATTAACTACTAATAGTAACTACCCAACATAAAATAGTTTATAAAATAGGAGTTTTTCTAATCTTTCAAAACAAGCATTATAAAAGAAGTCTCTTGCATTAAATAATCTCCATTATTTTTATCAAAAGAAAATTAAAAATATTTGTAAGATGGATGCTTTCTACATTTTGTTTATTAGAAATTCTGGCTCAGAGAGCTGGGGGTCATAGACCACCATCCAGCTCAGTTAAATGTTTAAGAAATAAAGTCAAATCTAGTTGCTCTGAATCTAGCAGTGCTCAGATTCTTCATGGAAAAATTTTATTGTTTCTCCTTAACATCAGGGAACAATTTTACTAAACGGTACACAGTATGTTTTTCCTCAAGATTTTAAACATGTGAATAATCACGTTGGTCTTTGCCCTATCAGATTTCTGATGTGAATCTAGCCAAAATTTTATGACTAACACATATTTCTAAGCCAGCATCTAATCAGTATTATGTAAGCTGTAATACAACTGAACTCAAACTAGAATATTTTTAAACTAAAATATATATCTTCCCAAAGTCTTATCTGTTGGGAAAACCAATGTGTACATTTAGTTGAATTCATTCTTTACACCAGATGTATATTTATTTCAAAGTCAATATATTTTAAGTCAACCTTCAAAATGCTTCTCTTACCACTTTGTTATGTTCTCACCACAGTATGTTATTTAAATGATACTCCATTACTAACTTTGTGGGTACAAGAGGATTCCAGAAGAAAATAGAATCTTTCAAAATTAAAGGTATTTAGAATCGACCAGGATCAGCACTTTACAAAAATAGAATTACATGCACTCACACAAGAAAAACAATTACCCACACATCCCATCCCCCCCTGTAATAAAATAGATAAACAATGAATCTATTTGTCACTAAGCAAATGGGAAGAGACACAAAATAGTTCCTTATGCTTCTCAGGAAAGCCATGGATTCTGAAACCTTGTCATTCTTTCCCTCTCTCTCTCTCTCTCTCTCTTTTTTTTTAGGAGATGGATTTTTTAAAAAGATTTTATTTATTTGAGAATGAGCATTCGAGAGAGCATGAGTGGGGGTGAGGGAGCGAGGTGGGCAGAGGGAGAGGGAGAAGCAGGCTTCCCGCTGAGTGGGGAGCCCAATATGGGGCTCGATCCCAAGATCCTGGGATCATGACCTGAGCCAAAGTCTTAACCAGACTGAGCCACCCAGGCAACCCTCTCTTTCCCTCTTTTTAACCAGAGGTTGTTATCATTTGAGTAGTTCTCCAAAAGCTAGGAAAGTGGAAAAGATGAGGTATTTTTATAGTTTAGATTTTTATTTCTTATGACAGTGGGTATACTTGTCTCATTGTGGAGCAACTAAAGTAAAACCAAGAGAAATAATGATGCCTGGCAATTACTGACGATCTCTTATATGCCAGACACTATCTTAGACTCCTCACATCTGTTTCATTTGACTCTCCCCACAACCTTACAAGATAAATGGCAGCTTCTATTTTTATGGAAAATCAAACTGAGTATCTGAAGTTAAGGAAATGTTGGAGGTGGGCTATTAACTGGGGCCACCTGTCCAACCTCAAAGACCATACTTCCTCTTCACTTTGTAATCTTGACTGTAATCTCTATACTTCTCTTTAAAATATGGAACACTAGGGCTAGCTTTGTAGCATGCTGCAATTTTGGGTCCAGGATATTTTCATATCCTCTTAAGACATTCAAACAACAAAAGCCAAAAGAATTCCTATTTCCTGTTCCTGTTTTCCAAGTATTCCAAGCTTCTATTCTTCACAGTGCCAAAGCCTCACCCCCTCATTAATACCGGACTAGCATTATCACATTCTCTAGAGTTCAAGATTCCTGCCAATCATGCTCCTACCTGGCACTCACTCCTGAGAACATCTTCCTTGATCCTTCATTTCTGGGGTAGACATCTACACATTTTTGCTCTAATTTTTTTACTACCTTTTTAGTTCAGGATTTCCTTACCTGAATTGCAGCACAGTTAGCAGTCTTGTGGGTCTTTCCCAACAAATTCAGGGGCAAAATTAGTCCCCTCAGGGGCTGTTTTTGGTAACTATTTTTCTCAATTCCCAAAAGGAGCGTGTATGGCTAATATCGCTCTAGGTGCAAGAGAGATGAAATAATTTATTATATTCGATGAGTGTCTTAGGACATTAGGATCTAATGCCCTCAGAACCCTATCGACAAGACTGGTAGAGTGTCTTCTATTTAGTCTGTGTCCATTCTGCATACTCTCCTAGGGTCATAGCATTTTCTCAAGTGTCAGGAAAATATTTCAAAATACCTCTGCGTTTTGTTTCCTCCTTTTATTCCTGCACCTTTTTACTTCACTCAGTTAAGTACACTCCTAGCCTTGGCACAGTCTTATGACAAGATGAAAAAAGAAAAAGTTTATGAGTCCCAGAGCCGGAGGGGATTCCACAGTATCGATAACATGTCTTGGCAAGGCAGGCGAGGGATGAGGACCAGGGCAATAGAGCTGTTGCTACCCCCTTCCCCAGAAAAGGAAGTGCCTCTGCCGGGTTCTGAGCAGAAAGGAGGGCAACTACTGATTCTGAAAGCAGAGGAGTTTCCCAGCCCAGGTTCTAGACCCTGCATCTGTGTGTGAGCAAGAACTAAGAGAGAAAAGGTGGCTTGCAAGGGCGGGGCTATTCGAAGATTTGCAAAATACCTGGCATCCCAAATGTTATCTGGAAGTAGGAGAGAGGCACTCTGGGCCAGTGGAATGGACATCCCATCGGCTATGTCTGTGGACCCCCAACCGTGACTGCCTCACCTGTTCCCAGCAAACCCCAAACCTTAACACAGTGTAAGATGCCAGAACTCATGTAAAACTTTGTGGGGGCAAGGATGTGAAACTCCAGGAAAAGCCAGGATTAAGTTCCCTATTGATGGAACAGAATGAGGGCTGAAAGTAAAAATTAAAACAAACAAAAGTAATGCCTGAGTTTTGCACCAAGGTCATACCCATTCTGGTCTTCAAAGCAATACCAGAGTATTGAAAGGGCAGATCTATATGATTTGTTTTCTCATATGTGATTAAATTTCAACTTAGACAAGTAGTTTGCCACAGGAGTAAGGGGCAGGCCTGGGACCTGAGTCTTCCTGGTTCAATTTATATCCTACTTACATTTTGAAAACAGTTTTACTGTTATAAAGTTAACCCGGGCTCACCATGAAAAGATTCAATGTGAAAAAATATGAGATCTCAATGAAAATCATCTAAAAATCTCACCTTATTGACTATCCTTAAAGACTCATCTCTGTGGATTCTTAGCTTATGTATATATGGATACACCTTTATACAGATAAGATGGTTCTCCAAATATTTTGAAACCTGTTTTCCCTCTCAGCAAGTCTTTGTGAACATTTTTCCATATCAGTAAATTCAGATGTACATTGGCATAAATAAATAAAGATGCAAAAAGGGTAAAAGATACCTGGCCAGGTAGATGTACATGTACATTTTTAATTCAGTTCCATAATGACTAAGTGCCTATTTTATGCCAAACATCATGCTAGGAATTAAGAAAAGAGATGAATAGAATACAGATGCTACCCTAGTGTAGGTCCCAATTTAGTAGGGGAAGCAGGGAAATATAATCAGAACAGTGTAACCCCTGAATATAATAAGGGTACAAAATATGGTCTGCTGGATAATCTGCACCTTTATTTGTATAGTACACAAATTGATGTTTCTTTCTACTTCTCTAGTTCCCATTACTATAATTTCTATGCAGATTTTGCATACTGAGAGTCCTGTGTCCTCAGTGAGTGCTTCAGACTTAGCCTTTTTTTTTAAGGATTTTATTTATTTATTTGACAGACAGAGATCACAAGTAGGCGGAGAGGCAGGCGGGGGAGGGGAGAAGAAGACTCCCTGCCGAGCAGAGAGCCCGATGGAGGGATCCATCCCAGGACCCTGAGATCATGACCTGAGCCGAAGGCAGAGGCCTAACCCACTGAGCCACCCAGGCGCTCCCAGACTTAGCTTTTAATTTGTAATAATTCTCAAATAATTCACTTGTAGATGTTTACAGAAATATGAATAAGTGCACCAAATATGTAAAATTCAATTATCATAATAAAGAAACAATCCTTTTCATAACTAAATGACTAGAACACTTCTGCTAGCCACTTCACTGTTGCCACAACAGACAAAATTAGAATGTTAACCATGTATTGCAGGATGCATTATCTTTGAGTGTTATTTTGACATTTTGCAGGTCACTAATTCATGACATTCTGTTTTATGTAACCCAGAACAGTGACACTGATGAAAATCTCTGCCCAGAAAGCAGAGCACAGAGGTAGCAGACCTATGATACTGATTTATGATATCTGCATATTGAGATGTATTCTATAGTTTCTGTATGCCTGTTAACATCTGCTCAACATGCACAATGTCTTGTTATATTTGAGGATAGAAAACTTATGAACATACTGTGACCTAGGCATACTCACAGAAGAGAATTTAAGTAAAGTTTAAATTCGTACAAATTGAATACATAACTGATGCACTTAGAATATGCAAAATAACTGTTTAGTTTAGATTAGGTTAATTGGGAAAAGATTTCTGGGGGAAACGAATTGCCAGTTGCATTTTGAAGTAATTAATAGATATAAGCAAAGAAGAAAATACACATACAGAGAAACAATTCAAGACATACAATTTATGGCATATTGGGTGGGTTAACTACTCTTCTGAGAAGTATCCATCCATTCTTTTATTCAATGGACATGCAATGAGCACAGCTTATACCAGGAACAGTGCTAGTCATGTAATACAGCATTCCTGTCTTTAAGCTTATGGTTTCATGGAGGAGATAGGCAAGTAAAAATATACCAGGACACAGTAGGGTAAAAAAAAAAAATTTTTTTTCAATTCTTTTCCCAGAACTGTAGGATACTGGTAGGAAACAGAGAAACTAAGTTAGGAAAATTGGCTTTGGAGTGCCTACTAAGCATCAGTTAATAATGATGCTTATTGTTATTATTAATAATAATAATATAATAATAATGTTAATAATAATAATAATCACACCTCATTTCTCTCCTTCCTTCTTCATCAAGTTTCTCTAAAAAGAGGTCTGCATTTGTTGCCCCAAGACCACTCGTACTGTAACTCCTTGCAGTCAGGCTTTTGGGCCTGTACCTCTTATTATCCCATATAATAATCAGAAGTCCTCAAGGACTCCTTGGTTGCCCAGCCCCTAGGTCTTTGGTCAGTCCCTGGATGACCCCTTTTTTAACCTCTACCTCCCTTTCAGAACACTTTCTCGGCATGCTTCCCTGTCACTAGAGAGACCTCTGGGGTCTCGTCTCACTCCACTTCTTTGTTCCACCTCTTCAGTGCAGGCATTCCTTGAGTTCTGTATTTGGTTATCTCCTTTCTCTTACATATGTCCTCTCTCTCCTGACAGTTGTCATCTGCTTGTATGAGCCCAATTCTATACAGGTGATTCCAAATTCTGTTTCTAGAATCCTGACTTTTCTTCAGATACTCCAGGAACCAGCTTTTGCTGAGTAAGTTCTACCTTGACATATTACCTAGGCAACTTCTATTAATCATACTTTTCTGTTTTCTGTATTTTATGATGCTCTGACATCTGGGGCCTTGCTGACCAGGAAAGACTGCCCCTCCCAGGGTTAACTAATTCCTAGAGATTGAAAACAACTTGCCTTCCAGCACTCCTTTGACAAAAAAAACAACCAATTCCAAGTTTCTACTCGAACCTGCCTCCCATCAGGCTCCTGAAGCCCGGGATGCTATTGCCTTGCCCTGTATCATCCCAGGGCCAGGTACTAGAACCTAGAAACCACTACTATGTTCAAACTATCCAATCCTAAGCCTACTTAGCTGCCTACTCTGTCTTGTCCATTCCTTCCCCTGAAAATAATAATAAAGGCTTTTGCCCACGCTTTTCCTTTGTTCCTTCTGCCTTCTGACCAATCCTGGTGCTTTCCCATATAGGCATGCCATGCTTCCTATTGCTAGAGATCTATGAATATAAAAACTTCTTCTGTGACAATCATTCTCATGTCTATGTGTATTAATATACATGATTTAAATAAAGCCAAGGTACATTTTAAAATACAACTGAGCCTATACCATTGAAAATAAACCCCTCCTCCTCCTATATTGCCCCATGTTTGTATTAGTACCGTGATTCTTGAAATCAACAAGAGCCAAACCGTCAGAGTCACTGTGGTATCTCCTTCTCTCTTGCTGCACACACGTTATTGCTTACACATCAACTATTATCTCTACACAATTATATCTTCCTCTTTGCATTGACATGGCCCTGATGTGATCTTCCATTGTGTCTCACTGAGATTATGACAGTTCCCAATCAAGCTTCCTATTTCCCACTTCTCCCAGGTCCAATCCATTCTATAAAATGGGACCAGATTCATTTTCCAAAAGCCATCCCCAGTCATACCACCCACCTGTTCAAAAACCTTCAGTGCTCCCTCATTCCTCATCTACTGCATTAAAATCATATTCTTAGGCTAATTCAAAAGATAAAGTACAGTCCAAGACACAGAATAAGAGGCAAGAGGAGCCAATGTCTTAAAAGCTAAAGGGAAAACAAATTAATTGGATGATTATTATGAGCATCCATTTCCATGTTCCATTTAGTTAAAATACTGCATTAAAGTGAAACACAAATAATCACATATCCCAGTATCATATTATCTGCAGCCATATTGTAGACAGAGGTAGGAACACTGCAGGACTAGGTAGTGGTTTGTTAAGGAAAATCCAAAGGTGAAGCTCATTAGGGGTAAAAGGTCAAAGCCCCTCCTGCCTTTACTGATTCTGAAGCCCTCAGGGTGATTTTCAGGCTTTGCCTGTGTTCACTGATTCCTTGTTTATGGGAAAACCTATCACTCTTCTCCAGTAGATACCTCACCATCCCTAAAGTCTAGAGATAATTTTTGTGTTCAAACTGGGATACTACATACCTAGTCCAAAATTTTTAGTATAATCTCAAAACAGAGGAGCATCTGTTCACACGCAAAAAACTAATGGCCCATGATGCGGTTTTCCATAGGAGTGTAGACTGACAACAGATTGTGATCTAACAATTTGCATGTGTTGTCACAACAATAAAACTATATTGAGTAATACAAAAATCCTTAAGTTCATTAAAGCAGGAAACATGCATACCATTATAGGATATATGCTAGGAAAAACAAAATTCCCTAGAACCAAGCAAGACATTTGTTTTCCTTCTTTCCTTGATATTCACTTTTTTCCCCTTAGCCAGACATGGGGTATTATTGGTTATAAATAACTTGTGGTCAAGTTTCGGCTTTTATTTTTCTTTTATTATTATTATTTTTTTTAACCAAGAACTGCTCTTTATTTCAGTCTGAATATGCAACAGCCCCTACCCCCACCATATAGGCCCCTCCCTGCAACCCCAACTTTGCCCTGCGCATCTCCCATCCCTCCATGTGCCTCCCCACACCTCTCCAGAAGTGACCCTCCTTCAGCAGGATCCGGCTCAGCCCAGAAGGTGGGCTTCAGCCTCTGAATTTGCCCACCGGTGGTTTCAAGGCCAAGCCCCCAGGCCCTGCTGGTCCAGGAGGAGGGACAGCTGCCTGCGAGCTCCCTGGTAGGGTCCGGCCTTGGCTGTCTCATAGGTTTTCAAGGCCAGGAGTTGGGACTTCCCGAGAGCTCTGGCCACCTGGCGGAAGGCCCAGAGAAAGGCTGCCTTGCAGAGGAGGGAGGGGGGGCCCCGAGGCTGGCATCGGCCTTCACACGCCCAATGGCCAAGTCCATGACCTCAACATCAGTGTCCCCCAGGCTCCAGTTGAGGCTCAGGCCGTGGCAGGTGTTGGGGGTAAGATCCAAGGGGGTCACATCATAAACTATGCGGATGCTGAGATATACACTGAGCCCATCCTGGGCTGAAAACAAAACAAAACATGTCCCACCTCCTCTTCTGTCTCAAATTCAAATACTTGTGATTTGCTGTAGCAAACCACTGTTGTTGCACAGCATAGTGGCATTATAGAGAGAGCCACAATGGAGAGGGGACAAGGGAGAAATCTGGGTTCTGTGATTGTCCTGAAGGCTAGTGATGCCAGAAGTCCTAAGCAAGTTGATACTCCACATATTTTCAGGAGTCCACAGCTTTGGTACAGGTTCCTGCCTGCCATTTCAGGATTCGGGGATCACTTCCTGGAGTATGCTAAGGAATTTCATAGTCAAAACAATTTGTTTTGTCTGAACATATGGTTACACTCTCCAAAAATGCAGCCTAAAAATTCAGGATGAACTTAAGTGAGAAGATTTAAAGCAGCAGGCATTCAAGTGTAGGGTTTGTTTTTTTTTTAATGTATTTTTACAGTGATCTCTTAGTATCAGAGCAGATCTCACTTGAGTAAAGAAAAAAATGAGACTTTTCTCATAATTAGTGAAGGTATTATTGCTGATTTTATTTAACTTATAAAGTTAAATCAGTTTATTTAACTGATTTTACTTAATTTAGGGCATTTCTCTCATCTCAGGAAGCTGTCTTATCCTATTTACAAAGCCAGATGGCAAGTTGATTCATATTTTAAAAGAAAGAAAAAGAGAGAAAGAGAGAGAATACTATGCCAAAGGGGTAAAATCAGGTTTTCCTCATTGCAGATTTTTACTAACATCAATCCATTTAATTTCATTGAGCACTTAGTATTGTGAAGATTACATTCAGTAAGGGCAAACAAAATAAAAAGTAAAATCATCACCCCTGACTTTAGGGCTTAGCACCTAAATAGGAGACCTGTAGAAAAGTGGAAAGAAACTCTACCATATGGTATAATCAACACTATGGTAAAGGACAACAGAGGGTCCCCTAGAGCACAGAAGAGGGGCATCTAAGGATTTCTGGGGGAGGAGCTCCCTGAGTTTAATGTCTAAGGATATGAAAGAGTTAACCTGGTGAGCAGAGGAGAAGATGGGCTTTCCAGAGAGGGGAGGGGCAAGTGCAAAGCCTGGAACTATATACGTGAGAGCTTCCACTTGGAGATAAGAGGGGGTGGGTGGTAGATGAGCAAAGAAAGATTCAGGTCTCATCCCCAAAACACTCTCAAAGTGCATGAGACTTGCCTGGGACATGTTTCCCAATGCCTACCCCATGGCCACAAACACATGCTTTTAAAATCAGATGTGCAGTGGTTATGAACCTTCCATGGTATTAAGATCACTGGAGGAGCTTTTTGTTTTATTTTTTTTATTTATTTATTTGATAGAGAGATCGCAAGTAGGCAGAAAGGCAGGCAGAGAGAGAGGGAGAAGCAGGCTCCCCGCCGAGCAGAGAGCCCGATGTGGGGCTCGATCCCAGGACCCTGAGATCTTGACTTGGGCCGAAGGCAGAGGCTTAACCCACTGAGCCATCCAGGCACCCCCGGAGGAGCTTTTTAAAAACTATGTTTCCTCAGTCCCAGACTCAAAGATTATGCCTCAGTAGGTGAGGTGGGATCTGAGCACAGTATCTCCCCAAGTGATTCTAATGTTCAACCAGGCTCAGGAATCAACAGGGGCTGCTGAATTTTAACAAGCTCCCAGGTGATAATTATGTTCATCTAGAACATCTAGAATTGCTTCCCTGAAGCTTGCTGAGCACAAGTTCAACAACTGTCTTCATCAAAGCAATTGTCTCCCAAGTGCAGTCCTGGACCAGTAGTATCAGCATGACCTGCATACTTCAAAATGCCAACTCCTAGGCCCCACCTAGACTTCCTGGATCAGAGACTCCACAGGTGAGCACGGATTGTGCTCGAACAACCCTCCAGGTGACTCTGATACATTTAAGTTTGAGAACCACTCAGTAAAGAGAAATTGGTGTACTGGGTGTGTGCACTGGGTGGCAGGGGAAAGAAGGGAAGGTGATGTACTACACACTTCTCTCCCTAAGTTGAGAAGGTAGAACATTTTTATAATTTTTCTTTCTTGGAATGAGGCACATTTCTCCATGAACTGAAAACCAAGAAAAATAAAACAGATGACAAATGATGTTTTTAACTTGCCTGTTGCTGGTATTTGACTTCCTACTGGCCATCCCATCTCTTTAAGGCACCCATAGCTTGATTATTATTTACAAGAGCCAGGAAATGGCAAGATTTTACAATACAAACTCTTCATGAAACCCTAGGCATGTGTTTTCCACATTCTTACTTTTTCAAAATGCATTTGACTTGGCACACCACATTTTGTCTCCCCAGGATTTCCTTTAAAAAGCCAGAGAAAGGGGCGCCTGGATGGCTCAGTGGGTTAAAGCCTCTGCCTTCGGCTCGGGTCATGATCTCAGGGTACTGGGATCGAGCCCCGCATCGGGCTCTCTGCTCAGCAGGGAACCTGCTCCCCCCACACCTCTCTGCCTGCTTCTCTGCCTACTTGTGATCTCTGTCTGTCAAATCAATCAATCAATCAATCAATAAATAGCCAGGGAAGGAGCGTCTGATTTTCTTGAGAGAGAGGCATGGAGGTACACTGTGGCCCAGGATTGGTTAATGCTTTAGGTGTTCTCAAATGACTACATTTTTTGGCCAGTTCTTAGATACTTATATTATTGGCAAAGCAAGAAATGGAAATTAAGTTTTAGTGAAAAGCACTTTGAATTTTGATATTATCTATTATCTCTGACTTTAGGTTTTCCTTTTTTCCTAGGGAGGCTGCATGTATTTTGGCATTGTAGAGACATGGTTTCAAGTAAGGGCACTGTAGCTTCTGGCTCTAGGCCTTTGTCAAGGTATTTAATATTCCTGAACCTCCATTTCCTTTAGATGTAAAATAGGGATAATAATCCCCCCCTTTTTTTTAACATGCTTACTGTTAAGAGTATATAAAATGAAGCATATGTCACATTGGAGCTGTTCAGTTATGTTCTCTTTTTTTTTCTTTTTAAGATTTTATTTATTTATTTGTCAGAGAGAGAGCACGAGAGAGCAACCACAGGCAGACAGAGTGGCAGGCAGAGGCAGAGGGAGAAGCAGGCTCCCCGCTGAGCAAGGAGCCCAATGTGGCACTGGATCCCAGGACCCTGGGATCATGACCAGAGCCGAAGGCAGCCGCCCAACCAACTGAGCCACCCAGGCATCCCTCAGTTATGTTCTCTTAATAGCCACCCTTTAACTGAACTGTCATAAGAACTTCTAGGTTGGTCTGGAACATTCTTAATTTTTTTCTTCTCTTCCCAGTGATAAGCCTGGCAAACGAAAAAGCATTGCAGTGGAATGGGTCATCTCATGGGGGCTAGCAAACTGTTCACAATGGAGACAGAGTCATATGAGTTAATTATAAACATTAATTCAGTTAATTCAACTTAGAAACCAGTGATTTTTGGACATGAATTTGAACCCATCCTTTATCTTTTTGTTTGGACAGCTTCAAAAATATTTATAGATTTCAAGGCTCATGGATGCACCATTCCCCCAGAACACAGAAAACTGCAAGAAAATGATCTAGAATGGGGCAGTTGGCTCTGGCCTCAGTGCATCTTCAGACTCAGCCCATGTCGTATACAGTTGGAAAATGCAGTACATAATTCTTTACCTGATAAAACACCTTAAAAAATAAAACTAATGGTAATACAGGACCACAATCCGAAAATTTGTGCGTGGAAACTGATGTGTTTTAAAATGCATTTTTTCCCTAATAGAGGTGATGTTGCTCATTTACTTTACATTAAGTAATACCCTAGCAAGTCGAGGGCAACACCTGTAAACAAACCTAACACCATTTCTGCAATATAATATATTAGTATTCACATTAGTTAAAGGAACCTCACATTCAGCTCATGTTTTGCCACAAAATCAGCTCAGATCTGTTAAGATTCACAACCAAAAAAGAAGGAAACATTTTAGAGTTTTCAGAACTTTCTTACTTTCAGAATTATGGATAAACCACTGAGGACCTGTACTATATCTCCCTCTGGGGAGTTTTCAATCCTACTAGTTTGCTATATTCAAAAATCCATACATCTCATGGACAAGATCCAAAATAGCATTTAAAACCACTTGCTCAAATCATAAAAGGGCATAAATTACTTCAAATTCTGCTGCCATCCTTAAACTTGTGTTGATAATACCAGAAATGTGCACAAGTTATGGCTTTTAGTTTACTGTGATGGTTTTAAGTTACTGGTGGGAAAAGATAATTATCAAGTTAGAATAAAATGTAGTCTGCCAACTTATATAATAAATGTTTTCCAGGACTGATAG
Organism: Mellivora capensis; assembly: GCA_004024625.1. Taxonomy (NCBI): domain Eukaryota; kingdom Metazoa; phylum Chordata; class Mammalia; order Carnivora; family Mustelidae; genus Mellivora; species Mellivora capensis. The sequence goes on from PISX010017012.1 coordinate 17,928, forward strand.
AAAGGAAATTCAAGGGAAATTATTTGTCAAGTAAAGAAAATAAGACTTCAAAACAATCACTGACATTCTAGCTCCAGAAAACTGTTGAGCAAGTGATCATTGACCATGATTCTTCCAGCACATTCGCTCCTCCTGGCCCATTCGCCAGGTCTTAGAGGACTGTAGATCTTGCTGGAGCAGTAGAGCAGTCAAGTGGATGGATGCAAAGTTTCCATGAGACCAAAAATGAGAAAGAAAGTGTGTGCTAGGATTTCCTGGGCATTATTATGAAAAACACTTTTGGCTGGGTCTATTTTGGATTTTCCCAGTGATACCTATGCTCAGAATATCTTTGCATGTGATCTCATGGGCATTTATTCACTTAGTCTATTTCCTGATGAAGGGTAACAGAATATGCTACCCAAAATGTGCCACATTGGCATAAGAACTGTCTTGAGACAAAGCAGGCACAAAAAATCTCCCCTGCCCAACCCCTATTTATGTAAGAGCAGGGCACAAATTTTCAGAGGGGTCTCTCCCTACCTCCTCACCAAGAAGGACAAATGTTAATCACTGAAAGACAACTTAAGACCCCATCAGCCTGGAAACAATACCAGAGGAATCTACATGACAAACGTTTCTAACTATAGCCTTTATCTTTGCCCTTGGAAACCAAAAACTGCTGTCCTTTGTCCTGCCACTTTTTTTTTAATTTTTTTTTATTTCATTTCTTTTCAGCGTAACAGAATTCATAGTTTTACAACACACCCAGTGCTCCATGCAATGCGTGCCCTCCATAATACCCACGACCTGGCCCCCCCAACCTCCCACCCCACCCCCCCACCCCGCCCCTTCAAAACCCTCAGGTGGTTTTTCAGAGTCCATAGTCTCTCATGGTTCATCTCCCCCCCAATTTCCCTCAACTCCCTTCTCCTCTCCATCTCCCCATGTCCTCTGTGTTATTTTTATGCTCCGCAAATAAGTGAAACCAAATGATAATTGACTCTCTCTCCTTGACTTATTTCACTCAGCATAATCTCTTCCAGTCCCGTTCATGTTACTACAAAAGTTGGGTATTCATCCTTTCTGATGGAGGCATAATACTCCATAGTGTATATGGACCACATCTTCCTTATCCATTCGTCCATGGAAGGGCATCTTGGTTCTTTCCACAAAGCTTCCCTATGACCCCGCAATTGCACTACTGGGTATTTACCCCAAAGATACAGATGTGGTGAAAAGAAGGGCCATCTGTACCCCAATGTTTATAGCAGCAATGGCCACGGTTGTCCTGCCACTTTTTTCCAGAAATGTGTTATTTTTTGTTGATGATGCCGTATAAGTCAAAGGGCTAAAGCAACCTCAAGTTAGTCATTTTTCCAGGGGTATTTCCCTTGTATATATAAGGTAAACATGTTAATAAACTTCCGTTTGCTTTTCTCTTAGTCATCTTGTATTATAGAGTCTTAGTCAAGAACTCAGAAGGACTGGGGTAAATTATTTTTTCTCCCCTACACAGAAAACAGAAGGTAACTTTTGCTGACCTTAGTAGTCAGCTCCCAGCTTATATGATGTACAAATGGATGCTCAGTTAATACTACTTTATTATACCACTTGGAGGAAATGAGACCATATTTAAATTAAAAACGACATCAAAACTACGAATCCCAAATAATTAGTAAATTACTTCTTATTAGTACATCATTTTGTATTATTCTACTACAAGAATATAGTAATACTTAAATGTTCTAGTCACCTTTACTGAATATACTAATATGCATAATCTCTGATAATTGTCTAATGAACATCATATAAGTAATGTATTTTGAAGAGAGCTTCTTAGCCTCACCTGTCCTTATATGAAGATATGCAGCTGTTAATAAAAGGAAAATGAAGATCAAAAAGCATTCTACAAAAGACTTGCTTGCTTCATTGCCCTACCCTTCTTTGAATATTCTGCTCTATCAGATGCTTTCATTTTAATGAATGTGATCTATTTATTTTTGGTAATAGCATCTCAGGAGCACTTAAACCATGCTTGAGCTTCACCGTCTCGGCAGACATTTGGCTACTTAGAAGGAGTGCATATGTGTCTCTAAAAAAGCCAAAGTATACAGTAAAAACCAATAAAGGAATTGGCTAAAAGAAACACGCATCAATCCTTTGGGCAAATGGGAGCATGGAGTGAAATGATGCTTTATCTACACATCTGGTTTGCTAATATATGCAAGAAAGGATTGTTTGAAACATCTTCTCTGTAATTATTCCACTTTAAGTAAATAATGTCCTCCATTCATCCAATGTTGGACCATGGTGGGGAGGGAGGATGTTGTGAGGTGGGAGAATGGTTGCAAGTGTGGAATGATTACATAAATAGGGAATAAGGACACAAAAGTATGGCTTTTAAATTTTCATCAATTTCCTCTTTAATGCCTATAGGTTTCAATTTCATGATCAACAAACATTTACTGAGTGCCTATTATAGACCAGGCATTGGGTGAAAAAGCCCCCACATACAACATGTGAATAAATTCCCCACCCGCATTGTTCTTAATGTATGATTGATTGTATACTCCTTTCATAAATGCCATGAACTTCTAGAAATAAGGCAAAGTGATTTTGAGTGTGTTACTTTAAGTTCCAGCTCTTTGAAGCTATTAATATGTTTGTGTTCAAACATGTTTTTCCCATAAATTCATCCTGCTTCCAATTGTAGCAATATCCATAAGAACATGTTGACTTCAGGACACATGGCTTTAAAACATGACTGTACAACAGGGTTTGGCACTGCCCCAAAGGACCAGGATATTTGGTTCAGAAGCCTTGTTTTTAAGCACTTCTTTATGAAGAGAAAGGAGGGGGCCAGTTCTTTGACGGCCTCATTCTTTCCCACAAACCCTAGCCACATGTTTATGCAGAGAACATAATGGAACACCTCCATCGTGAAGCTCTACCATGACCAAAAAGCAAATATTACCACCTCTTGAGTTCCTATCACTTAACAAAACTGAAACAAATTTAATGGGTAAACACATTGGATCAACCATTATTCAACAGACACACGTTCTGCAAGGAAAGAGCCACAGTTAACTATTCAAACACTTGGGATCCAGAAGGTTTAGAGATAAGCTAAGTAATGACAGAATAGCCATCAGTGTTCACATTTAGTATTTAAAAGCTGTTGATCAGAGACTTCAGGGCCCTTGAGATAACTGTCTTCTTAGAACATGTTTATAGTAGTTCATTTTCAGTGTAATTTTTAGACCCATGAACAGAAAAATTTTTCCTTCTATGCTTCTCCAAAGGAGCTTTAAAAAGTCTACAAAATTAAGCAAACCACAAAACTTCTATGAATCTGTTTCCTGGTCCTGCTGGATATATAGAATAATATTTCCATTCATGGAAAGAACCTGTTGGTGCACTTGAGATTCATCCGCAATGTAGGGCAGGTTATTTACAGCAAAACAAGTCAGCCATTAGTCCTGTCCATTAACAAGTTCTGGTGACTGACCAGGCAAAGAAATATGTACATGGCTGGGGCATGGACCAAAATGTAAGTCCAGATCTTGGACCCAGGAGCCCCATTCAAAAACTAGCAGTTGTAGAGGTGCCTGGGTGGTGCCATCAGTTGGGCAGAAAACTCTTGATTTCGGCTCAGGTTGTGATCTCAGGGTTGTGGAATTGAGCCCCACATTGAGCTCAGTACCTAACATGGAGTCTGCTTGAGACTCTCTCCCCCAACCCCCCTGCCCCATGAAATAAGTGGATAGATCTTAAAAAAAAAAAAAAAAAAAAAAAAGTAGCAGTTGTTTTACAAGGAGAGTTATGATGTGAAGAACAAAAGGGTAACTGTGTCTGAGCACTAAGTCTCTGCTTCCTAGTCAAAAAATTAGAATAAATGCTAGGTAAGCATCAATAAAGGTATCCAACTTACCCTGGGTAAGTCACTTAACTCTCAGTGCTTTTGTACCATTTCTAAAATTGGGACATCAATAGTACCTATATCATAATGTTCATCATAATGATGATTACTAGACAGTAAAGAGAGAGCTTATTATCAGGAAGTCATGCCACAAAAGTAGTCTGCATTCAAGTATATAACATCTGGAACTTACTTCTGTAAGTAAAGCCTTGTCCCGTAGGATAAAAATGCAAATGGGAAACTTTGAAAAGAAACTTACTTCACTTATTAGTACCTATCTTCAAGTTGGTGAAGTCTTCAGACAAAATGAAGGCTAAAGAGTTAAAAGAAAATGTGTTTGGGTCAGGGGGTGTAAGAAATTCAGAATGAGAGTGGAACAAGGGAAAGATAGTCTGATTCGTGAGTTTTGCCTGAATCTTGGAAAGAGTATAAGAGCCTTCATTTGCAGGAGAGATCACGCCCCTTGAAGAGGGGAAAAATTATAATCACAGTCTCACTGAGTGTCCCAGTTTTGCACATCATCAGACTTGAGCCAAGAATCCTAAATTGGTGCAGGCAGAATTAATGAAAATAAGTCAGTAGATCTAATTAGAAATGTCATTTTCTTCCCCCAGTCTGTCTTTCTCTTCCATCCTCTCCTTCCTCCCTTCTTTTCTTCCTTCCACCACCTTCTCTCCCTCCCTGTATATTCACTGGAGTTCAGAGGATGCATATATTTGCTTCAGGCAACTGAGTCCTTTCAGTTTTTCAACAGAAAATGTTTTGAAGGCCGGTTTAGAGGTGTGCCCAACAGCATGTTGGTGAATATCTAAAATGTTATAAACTAAAATGAAAGTCTGTGTGAAGCTATCCACCTAAATATTGAAAATAAGCCTTAAACTGCCTCAATGCAGGTAAAGGGAAGTGACATGCATTTATCGCAGTTGAAGATATGATATGGGCAGAAACAGCACACAGTGAATTTAGAGCTAATTTCAAAAATTGGGTAGACTTTACTGTATCAATGCTTGTAGTGAGCTTATCTCTTTTTTACAGATGTGGAACCTAAAAGAATGTGATAAATTTTCTTTCTGGGGTCTATATTAAGAAGGGATATTGCTTTCACTATAGGTGAAGCATGAAAAAAATACTTAAAGGTTATATGCATAAATATATGGGTGTGTGTGCGTGTGTGTGTGTGTGTGTGTGTGTGTGTGTGTGTGTTGTGAATACATCCTATACCTGTTCTGAGTTGATCTTAGGAGAGATAGTTGCCCAATAGCATTACCTATGCCTCCTAAACATGGTTATATCATCATCTTCATGAATGTTCACCCTAGTTAAAGAAGTGAATATTCATGTGTATATACTGCTGGTGAGAGGGACCCAATGGGTGAGTGTCAGTGTCCAAATGAGTCTCATCAGCATTGCAGAAAGACTTTTCAACTCAGAATTGTTTAACTGCCTTTACAGCATCTGAACTGCAGGTAAGTTCACATTAGGTGAACTGAAAGTCTTCAGAGCATGCCACCCCAATGTATGTTACTCCAGCACAGGACTATTTTGAGCTAAAGGCTGAGCTCTCTGCCCTCCCCTTATCTACCTGTAAACAGAACATGAATCCCCCCTTGTGAAGGTGTCTCCTCTTCCCATACCAGAAAGATGGTAATAGCCTTATCATCAGAGACAAGATGACACCAAGACTCCACATGAACAAACCTTATTAACTAGCCCTTATCTGGCATTAGGTTCCCATATATTTACCTTCCCATAATTTACCACCCCAAAAGCTCAAAATCCTTTTCTTTTTTTTTTCATTTCTCTACAAAATTATTGTTCTTTGTTAAGATGCTGTAGAAGCCCAAGTTCTAACCACCCCTTTGAGCTACTCTTCATTTAGCATTCCCATCTGTGTGCATTATATACACGTTAATAAACTTGTTTGTTTTCTCTTATTAATCTTTCACTGTCTAATTTGCATGTCCTCAGTCACTGAACCTAAGATGGGTAGAGGAAAATTATTACTTTCTCTCCTACAGAATCGAACTTAAGAGTTTATGATATACACCCTTGGGCATGTGGTGCAGCTCTACCACAAACAGTCCCATGCGTAACTGCTGCTGTGTCTGAGACATCTCCCCAGTTACCAAGAATTTATGACAGGCAGCATGAGAGAAGAAGAGGGGAGTGAACTATGTACATCCCACCGAATCCCAGCTTTTTTATCAAAACCTTAGAACTACAAAAGTCATGGAAAGGGGCGCCTGGGTGGCTCAATGTCTCTGACTTTGGCTCAGGTGATGATCCCAGGGTCTGGGATTGAGCCCTGAACTGGGCTCTCTGCTCAGCAGGGAGCCTGCTTCCCCCCTTCTCTCTCTGCCTGCCTATCTGCCTACTTGTGATCTCTGTCTGTCAAATAAATAAATAAAAATCTTTTTTTTAAAAAGTCATGAAAATTAGACCTCTTGCTGGGAAGGAAGGTTGAAGGTAAGAGGGGAGATTGGGAACTTCAGCTTCTCTTAAGTGCCCACACCTAGTACGTCTGGCTAGATGTCTAACTTCATCCAGGGCAGAATTTCAACTCTCCAGCAGACAGAAACAATCCCATATACTAAACACACACACACACACACACACACACACACACACACTTCCTCTGGGCATTTGATGACTATCTCAAGAGATGATAAAGCAGCCCCTTCTGCAGGGAGGATATATCAGATGTATCAGAAGTTTGACATATATTACTTTCTTATATTCTCATGTCAATAGCATAAGGTGTTATAATCATTCCCATTTTACAGATAGGAAACCTGAGGTTTAAGGCCAAAATCATATAGCTAGCAAATGGTAGAACTCATAGTAAAACCAGGTCTATACATCACATGCTTCTAACCACTGCCCTCTTCATGTTGCCTACAATGCATGATAAGGATGTCCATAATTTTGCCAAAGATATGAGCATAGTTTCCATGTAAAATCCTTCCCACCTGACTGCATCCAGTTTAGTGGATTAATCAAACTGAAAGAAAAGTAAAGCTAAGAAAAAAGTTTTATGGAAACCATAAAAATTGAGAATCTATTCAAGTATTTCATGAAAGTGACTCATCCCACACGCTTCCTGTAATGGATTCTCTGGCTCTTTATTGAGCCTAGTTTCCATTTGCTGAGGTTACACTGCATTGCTGCCAAATTCCTTAAAAATAAAAACATCAAACATCAAAGCAGAAGTTGTTGTCTGACCTATTTTTGATGATCATTGGAAACAATGATCTATGCATTACCCTCGCCTTTATGCTCTTTCTTTGTGATTACTCCCATCTTTTGTAACTCATTGTACCCCAAGGCAATTACTGCATTTTGTGAAATGCACAGCATTAAAAGGAATTTCCATGCAGGGTTACAGAAACTGAATGCCACATTTCTGAGTAAAGCACCCTTCCTTAGGGCATTGTGGATTAGCCATTCCGTGCCAGTAGGGTTGGATGGAGAGGGTTTCTTTAGCAGACCCACAGTATATTGAAAAGTCAATGAATATAATTTTTCCTTTTGGACAAGTCCATTGGTGACTGCTAGGACAAGTTACATCGTATAGTTCTCTCTCCCTAAACCCAGCTGTTGCTCATTTAGCCACTTAGCTGAGGATGCCAGCCTTTCATGGAGATAGAAAGTAAACATGGATCAATCGGAAATCTTTCTGTGATTATAAGGTTGTACCCACCTCTAACCAGGACATATCAGAGCTCTGACCTAACACCTTGGACTTTCAAGTGTAGGCATTTGAGCCAACTGCCACCATCTAAAACCTACATCATCCATGCAGGAGGTAACCCAGACCCTTCTCAACCAATGTTGTACTTCAGCATACATGGCCTGAAACTTCATGAGCTTTGTTAAAACAGTGAAAATTAGAGATTTTTTTGTCTTATTTTATTTAACTGAATTAATACTTCTAAGAATTTGATCATAATGAGATTTCTACATCTTTTTTTGAACCAAATTCTTAATAAGCTGAAGAACCAAGGATGTGTGACATCGATTTCAATATTATGTTAAATTTGTAATAAATGCTTAATATAAAAGAAGACAATGAGGATCTTTAACACCATTCAAGGCTTTTCTAAAGAGAAATAAGAAAGTGTGTGGTGGAGGAGAAAAGCAGGCAGGCCTGGAAGATAATCACCCCAGAGGAGAACTCTTCAAATTCAGTGTTTAAGCCACAAACAAGTACTAAATAAGTAAGGAGCCTAACTAATTCCCCATCTGGAAATAAACAAGTTGCCAAACCTTCCAGAACCTTAATTTTCTCATCTTGTAAAATAAAGTTTACAATGTCTTCTTCAGGGAGCTGTTGAAATGGATATATGAAGTCACATAGGTGAAAGTGCTCTGTGAAATGAAGGATTCCTACAAATGGAGTACCACGCTGTCAGGAGGACAGAAAGTAATGCAACTCTGTTCTTATCCTGTCCAGCAAACTGATTAGAGAAAACCACATCATTCTTTCCCCTTTCCTCAGCTTCTTGTCTCTCTCTAAACCCTTACCACATATGCGCGTGTGTACGTACACGTACACGTTGCTGTGCTTCTCAACAATATTTTGTCTCATAACTCAGCCACTGACACTATTGTTTGCAAGATAACACTCAATTTTGACTACTTCTGAGTTAGTGTATCTGCCTGTATTCTTCTGTGAGCTTTCACCAAATTTCAAAAGAAGTGAATTGGCTTTTGTGAAAGAAGTTCTACAGTAATTTCTAACTAGGGAGCTTACTTGTGGCAGAGAAAAATCTTTATCAATTTACCAAAAGATTTGTGCAAATCTCCTTTTCTATATGAGTGAAAGAAAAGCCTATATGCTACACTAGGTACTGGAAATAAACTCCTCAACAAAAACAGTCACAGTCCCTACCCTTGTGGGGCTTATAGCCAAGTAGTAAATAACAGGAGTAATGAGAATATTAAAAGCAGCAGCTAACACTGATTGAAAGCATACTGTGTGCCAGGGATTGTTCCAAGCAGTTTAAATGTATTATCTTATTTAATCCTCAAATAAGTTCTCTTTACTCACTGTGTCTGCATCTTCACCTCCTCTTCTGTCTTGAAAGACACAATTTAGACTTTTGTTCCCACAATCCATAAAATCCACAATTTAGACTTTTGTTCCCACAATCCATAAAATCCACAATTTAGACTTTTGTTCCCACAATCCATAAAACCACTATGCTCAGGGTCACTAACTTTTACCAAGTTGCCAATCCAATTGAGCCCTTCTCAGTCCTCATCTTGTTCAGACAAAGCTGACCTCTCCCTCTGTCTTGAACTACTTCCTAATATTTGCCTTCCTGAATACCACTCTCTTGCTTTCCACTTATAGTGCAGCTCCTCTTCCATCTCTTTTGCTGGTTCTTCTTCATCGCCCTGATGTCTTGATGTGAGAATGTATCAGGCCTTAGCTTTCAGACCTTTTCTCACCTCTGGCCTCAGACCTGCCTAGGTGATCTATTTGCCTTTGGTAATTTTAAACACCTTCTGTATACCAATCACCCCAACTTCATTTGTGTCTCCTCAACAGTAGACTGCCTACTTAGCTATTCAACTTGTATCAGTTTGCTAGGGCTGCCATAACAAAATAGCATAGACTGGGTGGTTCAACAACAGAAATATATTTTCTCAGACAGTTCTGGAGGCTAGAAGTCCAAGGGATCAGCAGGAATGGTTTCTTGTAAGGCCTTACTCCTTGGCTCCCCCTGTCTTCACATGGCCTTCCCTCTGTGCATGTCTGTGTCCTAATCTCCTTTTCTTATAAGAAACCACTTGTATTGGATTAGGACCCACTCATTTTACCTTAACTACCTCTTTAAAGACCCTGTCTCCAAATAAAGTCACATTTTGAGGAACTGGGGTAAGGACTTTACCATACGAATTTGGGAGGATACAATTCAGCTCATAACAAAACCTGATACTCAACTTCTATACTCTAATGAATCTCAGACTTAACATGGTCAAGACTAATCCTTACATTCCATTCCACCCTCATCCCACGGCACCTTCTAAAAACCTGGCTTTTCTCTCAGTGCTCTCCATCTTCATTCAGATTCTGTTCAATGTCCCCTCCTATCTAGGGTTTACTCTTAATCACTCTCTAGGCCCACATCATGCTACATCTTCATATATTTATTGTCTCTCTCCTACTAAATTGTAAGTAAGCAGGACAGGGATTTTGTTCTGGTCCTTGCCTCATCCCAGCATTAGGAATGGTGGACTGATACATAGTAGTTCCTTAATAACTATGCGCTGAATGACTAAACATAATTATCACAACTCTATTTTATAGGTAAGTTATTGTTTCCATTTAATAGATAAAGAAATTAAAAACTTGGAGAAAATATGTAACTTCCCTTGGGTTATAGAGCTAATAAGGAATGGAGCTAGGGTTTGGAACCAGTTAACCTGAATCCAGCTTGCTGATAAGCGGTAACATTCCAGTGTGGCAAATGTGATTTCTAGAGAAGCAAAGAGTGTACTCGAGCCCTTGGGAGGGGTACCTAACTCAGGAGTTTGTAAGAGGAGACAACTGGTATAAAGCAATATGGAAGAAATTCCCAGGCCTCATGAGGCAACCTCACATATGCCAGTGAGGTAAGATCCTAAACCAGGTTGGTGCTCAGTAATTAGTCAAGTGAATGAGTAAACTAAATAAATAATTATTATATAAACCCAGACAAATCAGAGCATGCAATCATGAAAGAAGACTGTAGTGCTCAGCACTCTATACATGAAACCATTAAATTTAAAGAGAAGAAGGAAGAAATGACTACCACAACAACCAGCCACAGCTCCCAAGCCTATAATGAACCTGTGAGAAGGGACCACTCTAGGCCAAATATATTATGATACCTACCAGTATTGGTCAACAAGATCACAACAATAATTAAGATCTAGTTCTAACTTCATCAGGGCCTTGAGGAAATGGTTAACTTAGCAGAAACTGGTAATGTGTAGCAGACCTCAAAGATTCTTCAAGGAAGTTTATATATAGCTCCCTAGTGAAAGCAATCAAAGCCAAGTCTTTTATTATCCACAACAGAAAAGCAAAGGAATATTGAACTGCATGCATAGAGAGGTATGGTTCTCTAAAACCAAAATGAAGACTTTAAATAATTGCATTATTTAAACTTAAACCATTTTTATTTCACCAAGGAGAGGCCATTTCAGTATTCATCATGCTAATGTGACACTAAAAACCCATTTCGGACATTAAATGTAATATTTGGTAAAATTTCAAGAGTTAATCAAGATATGGATGGCTAGGAAAGTTGAGAAATTAACTTCTGAGGTATGCTTCTTTCTGAAATAATGCTGTCTAGAATCTGGATTCCCATTTAGGGCATTGATTGCCCCTAGAGTTTAAGTTACTTAGCCTTTTAGATCCTATCACCAGTCCATGCTGTGATCACCATGCTGATAATTAACTGAAATGTTAATTATAGGCAGTGTAGCCTATAGGAGCTGGAAAGGCTGCAAGTGTTATGGCCAAATCCATATAAGTATTTCAAGAAAAAGAAAGCACAGAACCAACTGTGTTAAATGATACCACCCTAAATCCGGTCTGAGAAAAATTCTTTATTGAAAAAACATGCTATTGGAAGATAATCAGTCTCCGTTTGTATATTCCAAGTTTATGAATTTGAGACATTAGCAGTGTGCTTTAGACCCACTGATAGTGCTGGGAAGACTAAAAAATATATTTATGGAGCATGTTTGTCAAATTCTGTGTAAAACCCTATGGGAATATTGACTAGAACTAGACTGAATTTATAGATTAATTTGAGAGGAATTTATCTTTAGGCTACTGAATCCAACATCCATGATCATAGTATATCTCTCTATTTAGTTTTTCTAGTTACATATCCTAGAGCAGAATTTCTCAATCTTAGCAATTTTGGCATTTAGGGACAGTTAATTCTTTGTTGCCCTGTGCAGTGAAGGATGTTTAGCGGTATCCCTAGCCTCTAACTAACTGAAAACAGTAGCATCCCCCGTCCAGAGGTGACAGAGTGGCTCAGTGGGTTAAGAGTCTACCTTTGGCTCAGGTCACGATCCCAGAGTCCTGGGATTTGACCCCACAGTAAGATCCACATTGGGCTCCCTGCTCAGTGGGGAGTCTGTTTCTCCCTCTGTCTGCTGATCCTCCTGTTCATACTCTCTCTTGCTCACACTCTCTCTCAAATAAATAAATAAAATCTTTAATAAATGAATAAATAAAATAAATAAATAAAATGTCTCTAGACATTGCCAAATGTCCCCCAGGGGCAAAATCATCTGTTGGGAACCACTCTGCTAAAGAAACCTTTACACATATTATCAAGGAGGCATGGGCAAGTATATTTGTTGCAGCACTGTTTGTAATAGCAAAACATTAGAAATAATTCAGTGTCCATTAGAAAGAGTATGGATCAGTAAAATTTGGTTTATCCCTGCAACAAAATTTTATTAAGCAGCAGGAAATAAAATAGAAAGTGTAGATCTATCTATCTATAAACATGAATAAATCTAAAAAAATAAAGGTGAATTTAAAAAGTTACATAAGACTAGTACAATGTTATACCATTCGTACACACATTAAATACTTAAAACAGTGCTCGCTTCGGCAGCACATATACTAAATACTTAAAAACAATTCAGTACTTAAAACCACTCTAAATGCCCAAATAATACTTTAAATTGGTAAAAATTTAAAAACTCACATGGGGATGATTTCTATAAATTTCAGGATAGTTGAAGAGACAGAGAATAGAAATGTGGTGGGGTTCTGGCTTTAGTTTTCTCAATTTCATTTCTTTAAAAACAAAAGTGATTTGAAAAATCTATGGCAAATATATATACTTTGGGTCTCCATGGTAGCCTTATGAGTGAGTATCTGTTATATTACTTTCTATACAACTCTACACACCTGAAATATTTCACAATAAAAAATATAAAATTTATTTTTATTTCAGAATAAATTCATGAGCTATCTTTTGAAGGACTGTCTAAATTGGAAAGCTTATACTTTCTCAAGAGTAATTTGTTTTCAAGTATTTCATTAGACTTTTTAAACAGTTTCTGAATTTTCCTCAACACTCATTTGTAAATGAGAGATAAACATTTGTTTCAAGTCAGTATTATTCTTCAGTCAGTAATGCAAATCCTGCAAGATTCGCTCATAGATTCAATGTTAGATCTGCCAAGGGAGCTTTTAAATTATCCAAATAGAAAACATTCATAACTGAGCTTACTAACGTTAGAAGGTTCAAACTTTGACAGAGTTTTTAGTATTTAAATTATACCAGGTAGTGTGCTGGATCTTTATTTTGGAATGTTTCCATTGACAGTGAAGACCATCTCCATCCCTGGAATTAAGAGGACTGGTGACACTGGCTGATTTGCAGATCAGTTGTAATTACTTTCTACAAAGTGCTACAGTTTTACAAATACCCTTCTCTAAGTTCAACAAACATAATGAATTCACAGCTATAATTAGAAGTTGGCCCTTCAACTTTTCATAGGACCTATTAATTTTCTTTTTTTAAATAGCTTTCTAAAGAAAAAGTTTTAAAAAGGAAAAAAAAAATATTGCCTCAAACTGAGGTTGACAATCCCTAAAAAGTCTGCAGCTATATTTAAGTCAAAGGTCAGTTCAGATGGAAGTTTCAACTTATTTTTCAATTTCTGCTCTTTTAAAAGGGCATGTGACTTAAAAAGCTATTCCTTTCATACAGCAAGAAAATGGATGGTCCCAAATGATGAGAGTAGGTGATAATAATCATAATTATGATAAAAGCACCATCAATGTACTCTCCAGGAAGATATTTTCTATGACATCAAGAGCTTGGTACAAGAAATGAAAAGAGAAAAAAATGTGCTGGTACAACCAGTGTTCAGGCATTTAAAGCCAATAGTAGGTCACTGATACAAAATAGCACATTAACAGGTGTCAAATTCAGAAATCATTAAGAATCTCCCCCCTTTACTTATGGTACAAATTTGATACATGTACCAAATTCTAGCAGCAAGAGATGTATTCTTTTCTAACAAACAGGTGCTTTAGTTAATAATGTCAGGTGCTTTTTTTTTTTAAGATATGTAAATTATTTTCCAATCTAAGGTGTTTACTTATCTGTGCTTGGATGAATCTTCTCTACTTAATATCCAGAGAACACAGTGTAGAATATTCTTGAATTTATGACTCATAATAAATATAAGAGAGACTTTTTTTTAACATCTGTATTTAAGAGATTTTGAAGAAATTACTACAGGGAGCAATTCGTTCATGGCCAAAGACCCTGTGGAGTGGCTATCACTGTGTAGAGGTCATCTGAAACACATGAAAACCTTGGATATGGCCTTAAACTGATCCCACTGGAGAGGGTTAAATAGTGTCTCTGGCTGAGGAATCTCCTGACCATTGTGCTTTACTGAAAACAACTTCTCTCTCTTCCAATCTCTACCCACCTTTCTGTATGCACAGAGAAGACAGACAGACAGACACCCCCCCACACACACACAGATACAGTGTGTGATTTTAAATCCAAGAAGGAAATGTGATAGAGGATGGGGTAGGCCTAGGAAAACAAAATGAAATCTACTTGCTAGGGATTAAATAGAAGCTTACCAACTGAATGTTGAGAATGCCAGCAATTTGCCCTTGCTTGGTTCCCAAAATGCTAGTATTCAGTCTAATATTTTCTGAATTTGATTTTCTGAGGGTCTAAACAGCCCAAGGGAAGAAACCTAATATACTAACAGTGGAGATAATAAAAAAAGCTTACTAGCTTTAAATAATGATTATGCTTATGGATTCTGTGGGTCAGGAATTAGGAAAGGTAGAGGAGGGATGACTCTGCTCCACCATGTCTGGGAGTCTTAGCAGGAAAGGTTCAACAGCAGGGGATGACACATGCACTGGGAGGAGAAATCACCAGGAGGCATCTTTATTTATACAACTAACTATCAATACCAGGTATAAGCTGGGATCTCAGCTGAAATTATAGCCCTCAACACCCACACAGGGCCTCTCTCTGGTGGCCTTATCACACAGGACCACAGTACAGTAGCCTCCAGCTTTTCTCATGGTGACTTGTGGCTCCAAAGGGAAATATTCTGAGAGAACCAGACCAGAGCTGCAATACAAATACACTATTTGGGTGTATGCCCCATATAACCCTGTCTTATTTGGGTATGTGGAGGTAAATAGCAGAAGAATCACTAAATATATTGAAATAATTGTTTCTGTGTAATTATAAGTGGTAGGGGAGGGAAACTATTTATAATAAACCTTATGGAATAATAATTCATAATAAATATTACATAATATTCAAGATGCATTATGGAAATACATTGCTTTAAAATCATATACATGTTATAGAAGCTGAATTCTAAGACAGCCTCTGTGTTCTTTACCCCCTGGTGCTAATACTATGTAATTCCCTCCTTTGAGTGTGGACAGAACCTGTGACTTGCTAATAGTCAATAGCATATGGCAAAGGTGATGGGTTGTCACTTTCCTTAGTATGTAAAATGATACGACTCAGTCTCAAGACTGGAGAAAGAGCCTCTATTGTTGGCCTGGAAGAAGCAAGCAGGTTGGAGAAGTTCTTGTGACAAGAAACCACAGGCCTTTTCTAGGACCTGAGGGCATCCTCCAGCCAACTACCAGCAAAAAGCTGGGGTCCTCAGTCATACAGCTGCAAGGAAATGAATTCTGCCAACAACCCAGATGAGCCTGCTTTACTCAACTGTGGTTGGATTCTTTTGTGTTTTGTCTCTCAGTGGAAACAACCAACACAACTAACCACAGGCATCATTTCGAAAAGTACGGTTGAATGTACCCTCTTAATCTGGACCCAGATCATTGGGTCTTCTAGGACTACTCCTAGACCCTGAAGACACAGTCTTCTGTTTTCATGCTTTGTTTTGTGACTGATAGGTTTAGTAACAGATTTTTCTTTATTCAGATATCAGATTCTCCCTTTGATAGTAAGTATATGATGTTTTAGCTAACCATCATGTAGTTTTAACTATCAATAATGTTCTCTCTTTGCAACATTAAAAGAAATTAAAAATATATATGTTCTTCTTTTCTAAAACATATAATCACAATGGAGACATAGCGTGAAAAGTGAACAAATAAAGGACAATGGTCAATAGTAAATGAAGCTAATTGACTGAGTAAAGTCAACTGTCGGTAATTACGTAAGTCTGGGGAAGGGAAAGATATGAGGTCCAGAGCAGCTTCAAGGAAGCCTTCACAGAGGAGTGGAATTGGATCAGACCTTCCACGAGGAAGAGGAGTTTAGCAGGTAACAAGACGTGCAGACACACCAGGTGGGGATAAAAACTGAGCAAAAATTGGAGGTCAAAAACTCAACCGGTATGTTCAGGACAGAGCAAGCAGACAAATTCCTTGGAAAATGTAGAAGACAGAACTGAAAACAAAAATGGGAGCAATGCTTCAGGGTCTAGAACTATCACTTGCACACTGTGGACACTCAAAGAGTTTCTACATGAAAGGCGTGAGTGTCATATTTGAGAAGTAAAGTGACTTGATCATTTGCCATTTTAGAAAGACTTAAACCAGTCCTTTGATGAAGAAAGAAAGAAGATTGGGGGGTAGTTACCCAGTTTTCCAGGCATTAAGAACTTAGTATCTGAAGTTAAATGGCAGCAGTGTGCCATGGGCAGAAAGAAACAGGAGTTAATTCTAAGAAATAAATTGATAGAATTTGGTTAAATAAAAAGGAATAAGAAAAATGTTCATTAAAATTAATGTCAAGGATAAGAAAGGTTCTCATTCCCAGATGTTTTGTCTCTCGCATCTCCTTCCCATCTCACAGACTGTTGATAAAAAAAAGAATGGATTTAGACAAATAAAGACAATATTATACTTTGTAATTTGGGGTTAGCTGGGGGAAGCTTTGAGCTCTGTCTGCACAGAGATGCACTTACTATTAATGCATTTTAAGAGACAAAAGGCATCCTACAGGGCATCTCTGAAAATTCTTCCCCTCCTGATCTCCAGGCAAAGGAATTTATATGCAGATGGTTTCCCTTGAACATTCTTTCTTTCTAGTGATGAAAATTCAGTCAGTGTTCTCATTCAAAGCAGACTTTCCCCAAGGCCACACACATCCAGGCTGCCAGCCTAAACTGCCACCAACCATTCTCCCCCTACCTCCTAGAAGCTTCCTCTAAATAAATTACAACAGGAAGGGAGAGAGCAGTACTTGGGCAAAAAGCTTCACAATGTAAATACCACTTATAGCTGACAACGTTGTTTTGCATATGTTCATCTGCCCCAAATTAGAAATACTTGTGAATGGAATACCACAAATGTCTTTGAAGTTCATTACCATTGAGAGTTCGGCACTGAGGGGGCCTTTTCCTTGTTTACATAGCATGTTAAGGTCTCACAGAGACCAAGGGAAGTGGAGTAACCACTCTGGTTTACATTATAAGATGGTTCACAGAGATGAAATGACTGTGTGCCATGAGTCATACTGCCTCTGTTATTACCAGCAGGGCAGGGATGGCAAACAGAAAATCAAGTTAATTTGTCAGAACCTTGTGTTATGTATACGAAGATAACTTCATTTCCTTGGAAGGTTCAAATTTGCCAAGGACTTGATGACCCCCTATTCCAAATCTATGGCCTATTTCAAATCTATGGCTTTTATAAGGTTTATAAGGTTTTGCCACATTTTCCTCTCTCTTCCTCTTCTTGTAAGACTGTAATAATGCTTATGTTTATTTAATGAACCATTTTCTTACATGAAGTATAAAACCTGAACCTGTAATTGGGAGTATCTCAAAGGAGAAGGAGTCTAGGAGAGAATGACCAATTTATGTGTCAGATAAGGTGGCAAACAGAGAATTAAAAGACACTCAAAATGACTTGTTTTAAATGGCATCCAGGTCAAGGAAAACAGTGTACAGGTGACATTGTGTTTAATGTGTTTATAGGTGTAGAAACCACAGAACCATAACAGAGAGCACATGGAGAAAAAGTCGAGAGATAAACGTAGGTTGATATAAAGGGATTTTGTACATGCTCCTGCCTATACTTAGATCTGCCATCTTTTTTCTGTTTACAGTCGGGCTTGGAGACAACACATTTTGAAAGACATCTGTAGCAATGACTGACTCTTAGGTTTCTTCAGTCTAATATCATCTTTAAGACCTTTCACTCTAGTTTTTATGCTCTGCCCTTTAAATCTGTCTATGGCTCCCTACTGAGCCCCTTCAGGGACCAATTTTATCTGAGCAAATAGAAAATTGTGTAATTTAGTAGAAAGTCTCCTCCACTTGAAAGCATGGCATAACTCCCAGGTACATTTTCCCAGCCCAGAAAGCTGCCTCAAATACAGTGTGCGGGGGCATCTGGGTGGCTCAGTGGGTTAAACGTCTGCTTTAGGTTCAGGTCATGACTGGGGGTCCTGGGATCAAGCCCCCACATTGGGCTCCTTGAGCAGCAGGGAGTCTGCTGCTCCCTCTCCCTCTGCCTGCTGCTCCTCGTGCTTGTGCGCTCTCTCTCTCTCTCTCTCTCTCTCTGTCAAATAAATAAATAAAATCTTCTAAAAAATAATAAAAAATAAATTTTAAAAAAATATAGTGTGTGTTTCCCTTGAGGGTTGGCAGAAGTTGACAAAAGACAGAAAGTCTTCTTAGGACCCTCTCTCTGTTTTAAACTTTTTTCCACCAAGTTACCTACAAGGACAGGTAAAAACTAATAAGCATCCTTAGGGTATTTATATGAAGCTTCAAGAAGAGCATAATTAAAAATCCTTTGAAATTTATTTTTATTTTATCATAAAAATTCAACTCAGCTTTTCTTTGAGTCATTAAGGTGTTTTCATCACTGATATTCTCAAATGGTAGATGTGAGGATTGGCTCAGACCTCTAGAGAGACAAAGCAAAACAAGATGTCTATGGTGGCATGGCGGCAGCAGAGAAGGGCAAGAAGAGGGGACGGGAAGAAAGAAATGAATAGCATGAGAATCCATCCAGAGACAACCATGGGGAAAACTGGATAATATTCAGGTAACTCATACTTGTATGAAAAGCTAGAATAAAGCCTGATTTACGGTAGCCTAGTGATGTGGGACACAAAGGCCAAAGTAAAATTATTACACTTCCTTACTACTTGCAGCCCACTGACAAGTCCTTGAAACAGGGAGAGTGACATTCCTCTAGGAGCTCAGCTGCCTCAATGTTAATACTTTGCTAAGGGCAAAAGAAAATCTTAGCCTTAAATACAGTGTGTGGGGGCATGTGGGTGGCTTAAGTGGGTTAAGCATTTGCCTTAAGTCCTGTAAGTGTTTTCCAAAATATAAAAGTTTCTTTGGAAACTTCCTTTATCTCTATCCCCCAAGATACATGTTGGCAAACATCCCCCAAGCATATGACCCACCAATATACATCTGAAGGGTCCCATGAGTAAGCTTTTATTAGAAAGTAATAAAGGACCTTTACCTAACAATAGCTAGCCTCCTCAGGGTCCTGGAAACCTTCCTTCCAAAATTCCTTTTGTGGTGGCCAAGAAAATTAAGGCCATCCCACCTCAAGTTTAGCTGATGTGGGAAACATAGGCAGAAGAAAATCATTAAAATTCCTTACCTACTGACAAGCCCTTGAAACAGACAGAGTGGCTCTCCCCTGGGGACTTAACTGCCCTCACCTTGAGGTTTTGCTAAGGACAATCCTAGCCTGACCAACCCCCTACCCCAACAGGTCCAACCAGGATCCTGTAAGTCTACTTTAGGAAACTTTATCTCTAAACCTCCAAGATAGTGTCGAGAATCATTCCCAAGTATCAGCCCACTGCTATACATCTAAAGGGTCTCACGAGAAGATTTTTACTACTGGTAATAAATAACCTTTCTCCCAACAATAGCTAGCCCCTCAAGGTCCTGGAGACCTTGCTTCCAAAACTCCTTGGAGACTTACATCATCCATAACCCCCTTTGTCCTCACCCACCGCCGAGTCCACCCCTACTCTGCCTTTAAAAACTCTGACTATAATCTAGTTCGGGGTCCAAGTCCCTACTCCGCTGTGTCGGGTATACTTGGGCCCAAGCTTAAGATTGTCAAATAAACCCTCATGTGATTGCATGGGTGCTTAGCTCTTTGGTGGTCTCTCAGACGCGAAAACTCAAGCATAACACTTTGAGATTTATTCTATCCCTAACCCCCTCTGAGCTTGAAAGTATATCTTGGGCCACTTCTCATGACCCCAGTGCAGCTCTTTCCGCTGGGGTCCTGTCCCCATACTTTTTATCATGGGTCCTGTCCCCAAGCTTTAATAAAAACCACCTTTTTGCACCAAAGACATCTCAAGAATTCTTTTTTTGGCCCTTGGCTTTGAACTTTAACATCTTTCCTACATCTCTATCATCCAAAAAAGTCCAAATAGATCCAGTCCCACATGCTGACCTTTAATGATGATAATAATCTATAATTGCTTCAGTTGCACTGCATTCCCTTTAATGAGTCAAAGTACCTCTTACTTCAATTACATTATGTCAAAATATTATTTTCATCAAGTTAAAGATGGTTCCCAAATATTTAGTGAGCACTTGTCACAAATGTATTTATTTACCTCATTAATAAGGAAATCAGCAGGATGACAAAGTTGGTTCAAAGACAGGAGAAATTGCTACATAGTCCATGAAAAACAGAATACTGAAATATAATTTCTAGGGAAAGAAGCAAGAATGATAGCCTCTGCTGCTGTCTTGACTACAAAGCAGAAATTATTTGCATCTCTACCAAACAAGAATCATTTACAACTTTTCAATCTCCTATAAGATAATATCTAACTTTACTGAGTTTGAATCTTAACCAATAATAAGTGTGGGATTATCTATCAGTGGCTTCACAAACTTGGGTATACACTAGAATCACACTAAGAGCTCGTTAAACCAGATTTCCAGGCCCTGCTCCCAGAGTTTCCAGTTTGGGATGGGTCCTAAGAATTGGTGTGTCTAATGAGTTCCATCTGATACTTCTGTTGCTGGTCTAGGGACCACACTTTGAGAATCACAGCTCTAGCTGGACATTGAAAAGGCTTACAGTAATATTTCTGCCATATTTTCAAGAGTCACATATGTCAGGATACATTGTAAAAGACTTTAAAATAGACCAACAAGATTACTGGATATCTTCAATGAAAAACTAGGCCTTATTTAATTCCAGATCTTCTGAATCCTTGAGGTTGGCCTCTTTCATTGTCTTTGAGCTATTTTGAACTCTGTAATGTGTAGATAACTAATAACAATCCAAATGTGATTCTTGTCCACAGACATGCAAATTAATTATGTCCAGGTGGAAATACAATTGATTCCCCCCCACCGTCTATACTCACCCTCTCCAAAAAGCCACTTTTGCGTTTATTTGTATATTTATCCTCAGTACTCCTAGTGTGTGTGTGTGAGAGAGAGAGTGTGTGTGTATTATATGGTTCTTCAAATTTTCCTTTGAATTGCTTGTTACGTTTTACTGATTTCCTCAGTTAATGAGTTAACTGAAATCTTCAGCACATGTTTATTTTATATTTGCATGAGTCATAATTATACCCTTTAAAAATTATGTTTTAACAGTTACTTTTCCTTAAAAATAATCCCCAAGTTTGGAAGTTCACATTTTGTTGATACTGTTTACACTGCAAACAAGTGAATGTCTTCTTCTAGTAGAGCTGATTTGTGGTTTTTGTATTTCCTAACACTTAACAATCAATTTTAAAATTTAGTCTACTGGGCCACTGACCAGACTGGGATCCTATAGATTCCAGCTGCCTCTTTTCTTTAAGAATAACACAGCTGCTCTTACTTCTTAAATCCTTCTTTCTCATAATTTATCTAACCCAGTGAATTCATATTTATTCCTTTCAACTTATATTATTTGGGGGTGTAGTTTGGCTATTTCTATTATTCAAGGTGTTGACCTCAGCCTTTAATTAATGATAACAAAATTACAAAACATTTGCTACCTGTTTCCAAGCCTGGAAACTCTTAGACATCTGGATTGTGAAGAGGAGGCTAATTTTTGTGCCAACTTAGAATCCTTTGAATTTCTAGGGTCAGCAGGAAATCTTAACAGGCTGGTGGGGTCATGGACAGATATTTTAAACTCTAAGTTCATGACCCTGGATGCTACCCAGCTTTGACTCTGAGTTTTTTCCTTCCAATAGAACATCTGTGTTCTATAAGAGGAGCTCAGATTCTCTGCACACACGCCCCAGCCGGAAGAAGCCCTTCCTGGGCCCCCAGCTCTGGAATCCCTAACAAACTCCAGTCCCACTCAGAGCTCAGCTCCTGCTCCATCCCCTTTCTCTCAGCAAGTTCATTTGGGAGACCATAACACCCAGTTTTACCCAGAAACCAGTGTCAATGGTTTTGCTGTTTCCCTGATGCCTGTAAAATGCGGTAGTGTGTACTAGGAGGAATATGGAAGTCAGGCTGGGTCCACTCCAGGCAATTACTTTGTACCAAAGAAGAAATAATACCACTCATTTCTCCTGGGTTTAGAAAAATAAAACCCTGAGTTTTTGGTTAATTGTCTTCTCAAAGCTGTTGTTATATATGCAGGGTCTTCCAGATAACAGTTAGGTGAGTAAGAACTAAAATTCTACTGTATCTGAGCCATTTTTAAAGTGGGGATCTACTTGTTGCCAGCTCAGACTTCCTAACTAAGACAGATAGCAACATTTTCAGCAGCTTGAACCATACTTGATATTTTCAGCAAACACCAAAAGTCAGTTTCTGTTTCCTCTGACTCTACTGCATGGGAATGGCTGAAATCCCATAGGCTACAGAAGTTGTGGGATCAAAGATGTTCCATGCCAGGTAATGCTTCTGCAAGCCAATGTTTAAAGAGTCTACTTCAGGGATTATGAAAAGAATATGCTTTGTGATTACTTTAATTGGTGCCTGTCATCTGTTTGATAGAATTTTATTAACAGAAGTGTAAACACACATTGCAATCTGCAGAACACAGGAATCTTAAACAGCATGTGAAATTCAATCAAAGTTCTTTTTATCTTTGGTGTTTGCTGATAACTCATTAAATGTTTCCCAGTGTTACAAGTTGTGCAGCAGAGATTTCCTTGCAAGTAAAGTGATGATATAGAGACATTAACACAGCAAAAGGGCTGAGGGTTGCTCAACGTGGAACAAAACGGAACAATCTTCCACTACCAAAGACTTTGCTATAGTCAAGAGAATAATAGTTCTTAGATCTTACTACTTTTTTAAATGAATAGAATCTGCCAAATAATTCGTCTTGCCCACCATCCCAATGTTATCAAAGCCATGTAATCTTCCCACACACAAGCTCACACACACTTTCACACACACACACATACACTTTCATAGACTTTAAGTCTTGTATATAATTCCAGGGGATTTTACACATCATCTAAATTCAGCTAGAGATGAGGAGTTCTAAGCTCTGCAGTCCGCCTGATTCCCTGCAACGCCGTTGAGCTGTGCCGGTCTCATGCCAGCAGATATGCCCCAAATATGGCAGTAACACAGACCTCGTTATTTGTATACCCTCAGCAGCTTAGGCACTGATGGTTCAGGAGACAATATGGCCAATAAACCTCGGTTTCTCCCTTGGGTTAACATACATCCATAAAAGAGAATCAGGGGAATAGGCTGTGGCTATATTAAAAACAAAGCTGAATTAGGCTGATGAAAGCGGAAATCCTCACACCTGGGCCCCTTTTGCATTGACCACACTGCTCTGTACACGTGTTTCCCCTTTAACTGGGAGGTGGTTTCCCTAAGCAAACAACTGCAAGACATCAGGAATCCTCTTAGACACAGATGACCCAATTTTCCCTTCTGCCACTTCGGCAGATAGGAAGCATAGGAGGTGACATTCTTTGCTAGAGATTTCTGCTACACAGCCGCTAATGGACACCAGGGGAGTTGTCTCTAAGAAATTAGTCACAGCAAGCTTCCAACTATCGGAAATTTCCTTTACTCGATGTCGTAGAAGTCAATGTTACCAGAGACCAACAAAATAGTATGGAGAGTCTATAACTCTCAACCCCCACTGTGATTGAGTTTATATATCTAGCCACATTAAAATCTGAATAAATAGTCCTGTTAAAATAATGTTCATTACATGGGAATGGAAGCGCAAATCTGCATTCGTGGTATGTGTCTACTGAAGCTAGAGATAGATACCAACAGCGGGTCCTTCTGGGTTCATTAATATGCTGTTATCTTATATCTTCTGGGATGGTCGTAGTAAGAAAAAACTCAGTTTCTCCAGTTCAGGGTGGGATTCTCTACCCCGAAGCCCCTTCTTCACCCACCACTATAATCGTCATCCATCCTGTCAATTTTCTATAACCTGAGAACTAAGATTTTATTGCCAAGTGCTATAGAGTTCAACTCTTTAGAATACAAAAGGACTCTTTTACCTTTCCAGGAGATGAAACTGAGCCCTTAGAAATCCAGCAGCTCATGTCCCATCCCCCATGCCTGCTTCTTTAAAACCACCGTTAGTCACGTTTTCATGTGCCACTACATCAAATTCTCAAAAACCCACTCTGCTCAGATAGGGAATGTAGCTTTTCATTTTTAAGGGCTCCACAACTAGATTGATGTCCCGCTCACCGGTGAATATTATTTAGCTTTTCTTCCCCAGCACATAGTAAGCAGTGCCTGCTACAGTGTAGGTACCCAGTAAATGCTCAGTGAGTGACTTTTTAAAATCATTTTAGAAGGACACATTCTTAAGCACAACACCACAAATATTATCTCTTGCCTTCCTATCATGTTCTCCTTTTCTATCTTGGCTGTATGCACTTCAGAAGAACCACCACACTGGAAACTGACACCCTCTTTCACCTGTAATAAATTTCACTCTAATCTGACTTGCCAGCAAAATGACTTGGGGCTGGAACACAACCTCATAATCTAACGGGTAATGTGTGTTTAGCAGGTAATAGATGCTTCAAAAATCCACTTTAGCTTCCTTTAGCGTTGGTCACAGTGAAATAAATAAGAGCCTTTGGCTACTCTTCTTTCTCAAATAAATATAATGTGAATCTAGAAGATAGTAAATTAAGTTTCAAAACCAGCTGGTTGACCTTATATCTCCTATCAGGCAAGTGGTCGCCAAAGTAAATAACACTCATTTCTCTCCGTGTCAAGACGTGGTAAGTTTAGACTGCTCTGAGTGTGGCTGTGTGTTCTCCCTTCCTCCTATGCCGGGGACCTCACCGACAGCTTGGGCTCTGGGTCTCGGGAAACAGACCTCATCTGGTTTACATTTCCTTTGAGCCCCACTCTGAAAGCTAATGGGGAGATTTCAGATTTCTTTGCTAACACTATGGACTAAGTGATGAAAATCCCAATGGAATTCAGACTTCCTCAGTATTTATATATGTCTGTAGGGCAATTGTGAGTTAATAATCTTTTCCTGAAACCACTTTATATTTAACAATTATTTCTGGCATTATTCCCTTTTTCCCAAAGGAAATTTCCTCAAGTTTTTTGCTAGCCCATATATAAAATGGTCTTTGAAAAATGCTGCAGTATTGTTTGGCTTTTGAGTTAATTTAAACTAATTTTGAAACAGTGAGGTCTTTCTCTGACCATCTATTATATTCTAATATAAAAAATATTTGTAAAGAACTGTTAGGAAATAGGGAATTTTTCAGAAGTACTTAGCATTAACTATCAGATTCTTTAATGAAAACAAAGATATGGGTTTCTGTTTCTCTTTATCTTTTTAGTTTCAACAATAAATATATTTATTTGATAGGATTGAATATAGTTCAGTGTAGAACCATCTTCTGCCATGCAACTGTCAAACTCTTTAAGATATATAAACTTTGGATACCTCGGGTGTTCTACATTACTTAGAAATCAGGACTGCAAAAGCTTTTTTAGTAATCTATTGTGTTTACATAATTTTTTCTATTGCAGATTGACATAGTTGTAACTTATGACCTAGACCTCTTCCATTTCTGTTTCTTTGGCTTTGGAATTTTACCTGAGTAGCTCCCATACAACAGTACAAAGTGTGGATGTTAACACAGGCCAAGGAGATGCCTAGTTTATCAGATGCAGTTTGAGGGGCTAATGTCTTCCATTCTCTTTTCAAGTCTCCTGTCCCTTCTGATGCTTCACAGCTGCTCAGTAAACTGCATCCCTTGGACCTGAGCCACATTTCATGTGCAGTCACCCATATCGTCTTATCTTGTTTTATGGGATACTCTTCATGTTCAATTACTGCTATGGCTAATGGGTGTGCTGGTCACCCAGGGTTGTTGAGAGAAGGCAGGGCAAAGGGGGAAGCAAAGGAAGTGGGTAAGACAAGGATTCTGTGATTGCCTCTACCATTAGCTTGTTAGAAGAACGCAGCTTCTCTACATTTCCAATAAAAGCAGTAAAATTTATCTTAACCATTCCAGACAGTTGATATAAGGTTAAAAAGGATTTGATAGATTTTTCAAAATGCATTCAGTATGCTATTATGATGGTACTATAAACCTAAGGGGAAAATAGACATTTAAAAAAGCCATTCATAAAAACTACTAACAACCAATAAATACAGATAAATACCAACTTCTTTAGAAATTAAAGAAATGCAAATGAAAACTGGTAAAGTCATAAAAAAATTGACCCCAGAGGCTGATGAGGGTGATGGGAAATGGGTTTTCTTACACATCTTAAGTGGAAGTATGATTTGATCCGAAAATTTTTCTTCTTCTTCTTTTTTTTTTTTT